>PPNS03000014.1:0-221288 GCA_003708225.3 Williopsis suaveolens | reverse complement strand
CTAGATGCTAGTATCATATATATGATTCACGAATCACCTATCCTTCTGGCGATTCGTGCGATTCGTGCGAATCACTCGGATCGCGGATCGCGAATCACTTTCCGATCCGAGCCCAACTCTAATACATATTACATGACATGATATATCAGTAATCATAATATCATATTTACATGCTAGTAACTAGTAACTACATATATGAATAATGATATTACATACAATGATACATATTACATAGAGAACTACAAAGGCTAGGTAGTCAAGACTCAAAGCAGCCAAACTAGTTTCCAGGTCTGCTCATTGCAGTATTATCATTTATGTACGAAATATTTAAATTTTAATATTGTAAACCACGGAATTAACATACTACATACTCCTATTTCAAATTCCAATATCTTTCATAAAGAAAATTGCGTGTGTTGTTGTTGTAGTTTTGAATCTTCTTAGAAGATAACTTAGTTAGTACTTATTACTTAATGAACCAATGCACTAGCGACCATCATCAACTATGGAAACCTTCGAGTATCGAATAATCGCGGAATAATGCAATTATCTTATCTAGCAAGCCTTTATCAGTGCAGGATTACAGAAATAATCCCGGAGAAAACAATAACAATTCACAGATGGAATAAGCTGCTTTGCTGCAACATCAATGCGTCACGCTACCACCTCAGCTGATTAGCGAAATGTCCAGTAAGCTTGTTTCCACTGCAAAAAATCCAAAAGAAAGTATGGCCGTGAATTGACAGCATGTTCATCCTGTCTTAGACAACGAAGAGAGCGCCAAATTCTAATACCCTGACTTAGATGGACGGAAGCCTGCTACAAATACCTATGTCAAGTCTCTGCTGGCCAGAATAAGCTCTTCCGAGAAATCACTGAGTCTTTACGAATCTTCTAACGAGAACATGACCTCTAACACGCACTCAACAGCATACATCAATTCCAAGAATAATATTCGATCAGTTTATACACACAAATTGCATGGTGGTTATAACATAACCCAAAAATTGGCCACTGTTGAAAATAGAAATCTCTTCGAACTCAGGTGGCAACACAAGATGTCTGAATATGGCCAGGTTTCAAGTGAAGGACCAACAAGCTTGAGATATATTTCCGTTTCGGCTGAAAATCCACCAAAGAATTTCAACAAAGCTGATAAACTGGAACTCTTTGATGACTTCCATCAAGAAGTATTCATTTGGTTCTTCAAATGTATTGTGAACAGCTTCCCATTGATGGAAGAAAAGCTATTCATAAGCTCAGTGCAAGAAGTCCTGAGGGAGATCATCTGGGCGACTATAGCTCCATGTCTCTAATCAACTCAAGAATGAGTTTCTATTTCCTATATAAAGGTGAACTAGATGAGTTTTCCAATTTTAAAGAATTGGCTGTTAAGCAACTGGAAGAAGAACTAAATATCAACCCCAATATTACAAGTGTGCAAGCTTTGATCTTATTATCCCACATTTCAATGACAGAAGGTGATGAGTTTCAGGCCAGTTTGACTTTCTTTGATTGTATCGCTGTTTAATTAATCACTATTTCTATTGATCTTCATCTATGATTATTTATCCAGACTGATCACTCCAATGAAAGAAATTAGAATAGATCAATCTTTAACAAAATCATTCGCACCGTCCTACAATTGTGGGATCTAGAATTCCGATTCCAATGTTCTGGATAATTGACTTCTTTGTTGAGTTTCTGGATCGGAAGGTTTTGATTTTCCTGTCAGATCTGAGATTTCAAGGCACACAAAACACAATTACGAACGGGACTATAATAGATTGAAGTGAGAACTGAGAAGTGAGAACTGACGAGATTTACGCTACGCAAAAAGTAACAGGTTATGAGCGTTGATTCTTGAATGGTGTCACAATTTTATGGCTTTTCTGTATTCTAGGGACTAATCTTTGTTATTCCGCGACGGGACACATAGTGGATATCGATACCACCCTCAAATACATGTCGTACATCTTCCAATGATAAGCCATTAACCTCAGGATACCACTTATAAACCGCAAGCCAACCGGCCAGACATATGACAGAGAAAATGATTGATGTGGCGGACAAAGAGGTAAGGCCGACTAGTGATAAATAGGTAACAGAAACGAGAGAATTTGTAAGCCATCCTGTTGCTGCGATGATTGCAGAGCCTGGCGCTCGAGCCTCCAAGGGAAGGAACTCCACCGAAGACCATGGAACAGTTCCCAAAGCAGAAGCATAACTGGCAACGAATGAAAGTACCGATACCAGCAGTAGCACAGAATAACTGTTAACGGATAGCGCTTCAGAACTTTGGGGCACCTTGACTTTGGAAAAAGCAATCCCTGCAACAAATAACGACAGTGACATAATCCATACCGTTCGCAGAAGCATGCTTCGTCTTCCAACTCTATCAATCAACCATAGCGCAACAAATGTGAACCCAAAATTTGTACCGCTTATCAAAATCGAAACGACGAGAGGGTTACCAACACCGACCGTCTTGAATATTGTAGCTCCATAATACATGAATGAATTGAATGAAGATGCCTGTTGGTAGAACATGAGTCCACACCCAACTGTAAGAGCCCTTATGGTGGCACCTGACCCGAAAAGTCTCGAATGAAGAGGTAGCTTGTGTCTTTCTTCATTCAGCCTGATATCCTCTGCAATACTTGACACTTTCGACTGAACTTGTTCTGCAGACGCATAAGGGTATAAATTAGATATGGCCAATTCAGCTTTGTCATATTCCTGATGAAGGATGAGGTACCTTGGTGATTCTGGGATGAATCCAACCACAAGGAGGAACAGCACTGGCGGGATCCCACTGAACAAGAACATCAATCTCCAGTTGTACTTCGATGAGGCAATGCATAAAGCCGCAATATTGGCAAGAAACTGACCTCCTGTGGTGGTGATAGAGTTCAAGGCCAATAGCGTACCTCTTCTCTTTGAAGGTGCCACTTCAGATATGTACACAGGCACCACCATCGAGGCAGCACCAACAGCGAAGCCAACAGCCAATCTGCCCCATATAATGGCAATGACTGATTGGCAGAATCCCAGTTGTATAGCAGCGAGAGTAAATATTACACAGCATACCGTTATCACACTCTTTCTTCCCATTGTATCAGTCAGGACTGAGGCGCCCAATGACCCAAAGAAAGACCCCACAGATGTCATACCAGTGACTATTTCCTTCTGCTTGTAGCTGAGCTCTAGAGAGCCTGAATCCAGAAAGATCAGTATGCTCGATATACAAGCCGTATCATAGCCAAACATGAAACCCCCGACTGCTGAGGCACAAACAACAAGTGTTACATATGCCCCCATTCTCGTTTGTTCGATGTCTTGAGACGAGCACGCAGTAGAACTGTCTTCTTGTGCTAGATCTTGGAGTAACGAACTGGACGGGTTCATCATGTTGCCATTTTCTTGTCCCTGTTGTGGCCTTTTGTCGTTCTTGGTGAAGTCTCCGTGTTTCTCAACAGTCCGATCTATACAGTGTTGATGATGAGTTTGAACAGAGGTAGACCATAAAACATCTTCATACCATTCAGCACTGTTGAACTCACATAAAAACAAAACACACAACAAACTACAAGAAAAGTCACTTTACTGTACATTATAGCATCTACTTCTTCAGGCATCAACCTCCATAGCATCGCCACCAACCACAATTTCTTCACTCACTTCTACCAAGTTGTATATGGACTCCTTGAGGACCGCGGTGGTACCTCTGGCAAACTTATAGCTTCTCTCCTTTGGTTCTCTGATGTTTGGAGTCTTGTAGTTTCTCAGGAGTTGTGCATCCTTGCCTACTTCCATCACGCAGACATCAACATTGGAACCAGAACCCAAATCGTTCCAGATACCAGCCTCAATGGCATCCGATGCCAGCCTAATGGCTTGCTCCTTGGTGATATCTGGCGTCCATTCACTTTCAAGAACCGCCATAGCAGCCAATGACCCGGAGCCGAGCGACTGGTAGTAACCAACATCTGTAGAACCATGCGCCTGCACAGAGAACAGGTGGGCGCCAGTTGGATCCACACCTGCAACAATCAAGTAGGCACCGATATGGCCTTGATACTTGAACAAGTGTTGCTTCAAATGTTGTAAAGATGTCACAACACGAGGCTCTCTGCCTGTGGATAACGAGTGAAGCTCCAAATTGGAGGCAATGAGCTGTGTCACCATCTCAGTATCTGCTGCTGTACCAGCACCGGCACACCAGATCTTCGGAGCGAGTCTGTGAAGCTTCTCACAGTTCTTGTCGGCCACAATGTCACCTGCAGTGGCTCTTGTATCAGCTGCAATCACAACGCCACCGTCAAACTTCACACCGACAATGGTGGTACCCGTGGATGTGGCCGTAGGGGTGGCGTGTCCGTTAGCAGCAAGGAATTGATTTCTCTGGTGGTTCTCAAAGCTTAGACCTCCCATTGTTTTGTTTATCTTCTGTTGTGGTGTCCTGTTACTTGCTGGTGGGTTTCCTCTTGATTCGAATCGCTATGTATGTTTTTCAAGACCTTTCGCGAGATCAAAACAAAAGAGAACTGAACCAGAGCGAGAACAGAACGTAGGAAAAGGGGCCACAAAGCAGCGATGGATGGCCTTTCGTTCGCGGCACCGGCGAGAGTTCGAACGCTTGTGGTGCCAGTAGGGCACCTGGAGAGGGCGCATTTCAATGGCTACGCTGAGCAGCTTAGAGGAAGCGCCGAGGTGCGATTGGTGGATGTGACGAGGACGAGGACACAGATGTTCAACCCACAGAGGTTTCCGAACGGGAGGGTTGTCTACGATATCACTACGAGCCTCGATAGCCAGGAATCTCTGTTCCTCCACGATTTTGAGCCGTTTAGAAAGACCTTTGTGGTGGTGGGCGTGACAGGAGATGCCAGCGGTGCCGATGAAGAGCTACAGACATTGAAGAAGCTGCACAAATCAGCTATTTTGTATTGTATTGTGGTGTTTGGTCAGAGCGGTGAATCTCACAACGAAAGAGTCATTTTTAATGGTACGAATACGGAGACTGTGATGTGCGATATCACCAGACTTTTTCTTGATGAATTGACAGGATACCTCGCTTCATTCCAACACATTACTCTGAGATCTCCAGGAACAATTGGCGGCAATGAGAAGGCAGCGGTGATGCCAGTGAAGAATAAGAGAATTAGCTCAGGGTCTGCGATAGGATTGTCGCTATCAGGTGACTTGGCAAACACCAAAATCTCTATCAAGACTGCCAATGAACGTCGTCAATCAAGAATCAAAGGAAGACAATTAAAGATCCTTGGAAATCTATTACTAATTGCTGGTCAATATGCGGATGCCTTGAGGGAATTCCAAGATGCTCTGAAACTCCTCAAAGCTGGAAATGACTACCTGTGGCTGGGTTCTACTCTGGAAGGTGTTGCAGTGGCTATCATTATGCTCTGCTTTTTGGATACTCCTTATCAACTGACGCCATCCTTGGCAAATATGTTACATTCATCCGCAACGTTGAACTATTCACTCACAAGTCCAACTAGTACACCCATATCATCGCCTAGATCTTCAATGGTTTCTGGATCCGTCGACTTGGAGAGATATACAGCTCCAGAACTCATACATCAAATTTCAACCAGAATGGTCCATTTCTATGAACTCTCACAGAATGACCCTGAAGATTATGTGCCCAAACTAGTATACTGTGAAAGCATTCTGCGCTTCTTGAAGTTAATGACAGTCGTCAATCTCGGTGGAGGCTTAAATAACAACACATTGAACCATATCGTAAGAGGGAAGCCCTTTATCATCAATGATGATATGTATATCTTTGATAAGATGGACATCCTGAAGGTATCTAATAAGATCATGACTGTTCAATTCAAGAGCATGGACATCTTATCACAGACAAAGATTTTTGGCTCGTTAGCATCAATCTATGGTGATCTTGGGTTCGATAGAAAGAAGAGTTTTATGCTTCGGACGCTCTTTGTCTGTCTCATACCACAGTTGAAGTCACAGGATAGCAACACATCTGGCTATGACCTGCATGATATGTTGAATACCTTACTGTCAGTCTATGGCATTTCAAGTTCAACGGAATCCAATATACTGGATGCCTTTTCACCAAAATGGGTACAGCTACAAAGATCAGTCATCAAGTTATGTATGTCAGTCTGTGAAGGGATTCGTGACTATGAAACAGTGATCTGCTTGAAAACACTTCTGTTAACCCGTTTTGTTGATTCACTCACTGATAACGAGCAGATCAAGATCTTTAACGAAATTCAACAGATATCCAAAGAGCACTCTATCGCAGCTCCATACTTTGATCCATTTGTTGTGAGAGGGATTAATTTGGTGAAGCTATCAAACTCACCAAGAAAACAGAAGAAAATCCCAACATCGATAACCAATCATCCAGTGTTGTATAATCCATATACCAAGGCTGCTGTGGTTGACACTAATTATGTGGTTCAAGGTGAATTTGCCGAGTTCTTGTTAGACATCCAAAATCCATATGCATTCCCAATCGCCATTAATGATATCAAGATCCCAGGTTTGGAGATTTTCAGAAACCACTATACCATTAACCCAAGAAGCGTTAGTCGGATCAACATCATTACAAAGCCATTAAAAGCTGGTAAGCTTATTATTGGTTCAGTTGAGTTGAAAATATGTGAGTTGAAGGCCCAGAACTTCAAGATTGCCAAGTCTGAGAAATGTGAAGTCATTCAGAAGTTGAAGCCATCCAATGTCTCTACACCGGAGATATTGAAAGCCTTCCAAACAAATATCTCAGAAAATTCAATCTTAGGTCGTGTTCAGACAGATTTATTCGAAGTTGAAGTGATAACAGCGCAGCCTAATCTTCAGATATTGAGCAATCCTGAACCATTAATGCTTTTGGAAGGTGGACAGCAGCAACTTGAGATCAAACTTATTAATAATTCTGATGTGAGCGTGAACGTATTTAATTACTCAATCTGGGACTCCACTATCGATCCTTTGAAGAAGATGCTGGAGAACAAAGACCAGTCTGCTGCTGATATCTATGAATGTGAATATTTCTTATACAAAAACTCGTTGAAGATCCTTACTGAGATTGATCAGATCAAAGCGAACGAGGAAGTCTTGCTTTTGGTTCAAGTTCAAGGAAAGAGAGGTATCAGTAAAATTAAGTTGGCCATTGACTATGGTCACTCGGATGAGGCTGGTATTCAGTTCACAAGGAATTTGGATATTCCAATCACTGCGATTGTGCATCAGAGTATTGATCTTGCTGACTGTGACTTTGTTCCATTAATCCAACAGGTCCCGCCTGAGAAGTCGAGCATTGGAGAATATTTGAGCAAAAGTGGAGGTGGCTTATCTGATTATGTGTTAGCTCTTATAGATGTGAGAAACGTTTGGAACAAGGCATTCACTGTTGATGTTGAAAACCTTGGTTATGAGATTCATGAATTCATTGTGCCAATGCAGACTAAGAGATTGGTCATTCCCATGAAGAGAATGGACCTCGACTACGAGTCACTTGATCCTATACCAAGCTTTTCGGGCAAACGATATATCCGTCAAAAGCTGTCAAAGTTGGAAGAGCAGTTCCAAAAAGAGTCCTTCTGGTACCGTGAAGAGCTTCTCAAGAATCTGAAGGGAACATGGACATGTGGTGACAGTTCTGGCAATATCGAATTTAGAGGTATTAGATTAACGCAAAAGATGATCTCCTTGCTGAGAGAAGATAAGATTATTGTCTCGGCTAACATTGAAGGTCCAACAACGAAGAAAGGAAGATACCAATGTGTCACAACAGGTGAATTTTTCTGTATTTGTGTGACAATTGAGAACAGGACGAAGAGACCTCTACGTGGATCCATCAGAAACGTACCAAGCACCACAAGCTATGGCTCTATTGGCAGAAAGATCTTGTACAACGGCATTCTCCAACAGCCACTGGATCACTCGTTGCAGCCAGGCGAATCGTGGACTTCCAGACTGGGAGCAGTTGTTTTGGAACGTGGCGACTATGAATGGGGCTCGATATTTGATGAGTCTGACAATGAGATGCAGCATATAACAAGAACGCCGTTGTGGATCAAAGCGATTTAGAAAAGGCAACGCATTTTAATAGACGTTAATTGTTATTTCACTTGTGTCGTTTCCGGATTTGGTTGTAGCGACGCCATTGTGGGATTACCCGACCGAAAGTTTTCACTCCTGCGAAAATGCAAAATCAGACATCGAACTCTTCAACCCGAGATCTCTTGACCAAACGGACCAGTGAAACAGACAAACAAGAATGCCTAGAGGTTCCGCTAAATTCGGTGGTAAATCTGGTGTGTTGCCAGAGGTGCGCCAGATCTTCAAACAGCCAATTAAGCCTGTTGTTAGACCAGCCAACCCAAATGTTGGCTACGCCGAAGGTGTTGAACATCCAGAGGGTATCTCTCGTGAACAGCCCCTTCCAACTGTTCGCACTGTGAGTGGTCTCATTAAAGACACAGTCAAGAACCCAAAGAGCATACCAGACTTGAACACTTTGAACGAGCTTCAGAAGGAAAAGGTCACTAAGGCTGCCTTACGTCGTCAGTACTACGTGGACAGTTTGAAGAAAGAAGAGAGAAGACTTTCATATACTGAGCAGAAAAAGGCACAGAGAGAGGCTGAGGAGAAGAGAATTAAAGAGGAGAGCAAGTACGAGATGTCTGAATCGACCAAGCTCACACTTCCAACCATCAGCAAGCTCTTGGAAGGTCCATTAATGAGAGAAAGAACTGAGGAGGAGAAGCAACTACTTCAAGCCAAAAGAGAAGCCAACAGATTAGATCAAGAACTCAGAGGTAAGGAGAACCGTGCTGATGATCTCCTAGATGTGTATTATGCTGCTGAGAACTTTATCGTAACTGAGGAGGATCTTAAAGCTGCTATTGAGGATGCTTTCACTACGAGTTCTTTGAGCACGGTCTTTACTGGAACCCATGCCAACCGTTCTCATAACCCTGCGTTGCTCGATGCCTTATTTGGTACCATTAAATCCAAACCAGGTCTTGTTGAAGTTGAGGAACAGATCACTGGTGAGAGAGCTGATTTCCAGCAAAGAGTTGCAGATGCGTGGGCTCAAGAAATCAAAAGAGAGGAGGCTGAAAGCCTCGATGCGTTGAAGAAAAATTGAAGTTTGTATATAATGATGAATCAAGAGAGTATATATTTCTTGGTGTAGCCAACCTGGTAAGCGCCTTGTCTTTAGAGCTTCAGATCAGAGGTCTCCAAAGTTGAACTGCGAAGATTGCTCCAGATGAGCAGCTTTGTGTGCTTCTCATATGGCACATTGTGTGAAATCTATCCAAGGACTAAGTGTTGCCGTCCAACCCATTAATACATATATTCATTCAAATTTCTGCATTGTAATAGCATATCGAGACTCAGCATGGCAACTGCCAACTACTTGGGCTGAGGAAAAGATTTGGAGTGGTAGATCAATCACTGCAAGAGTTCAAGTGTTGACAAGGGCTTGAGAACAAACAGATTCCTGATTAGTTAATAGTTTACTAGTAAGAGTCTAATAGTTTATAGAAAGTCGCAAAAAATAATAAATTCAAAATTTTAATGTTCAAATATGTATGCATATGTAGATATCTACCTTTCCTGAATCCTGAGAAATTAATTCAGCAGCCTAGGCCAACTGTCTATCAATTTAATTTTTGAAATCTGGATCATCTTGCCACAGATTGTCCGCCGATCTTGCCAAGACAATAGTTTCAAGTGGGCTGGTAAAAAATGGGGCCGTCCAGTTAGCATCGAGAGAGGAACAAGATACTACGCACAAGCGTCTGTAATTGAATGTTGATTATAGATCCACTGTAGATTGAAGTACTTTTAATTTTTAAATATTGGTGCATGATACTGTAGTCTCTAGAGTGGAGAGATCAGTTCTGCGGTGATCAAGCTGTTCATTACTTTTGCCAACCTTGAGAATTGACAAAAAAAGATGAGCTAAAAGCGGATCATTGGGTCCAGTTCCAAGGATCAACCTGGATGAAAGAATCAAGATTACCCCAATAGAATCATGGATCAAAATGAAATTTTATATATCGTGCATCAATTTGCTTCTCCGGAATCGGCCAGCTTTAAATCATGTTTCAGATTCTCCAAAAGCGCTGTAGTCATAAGAACAAACATCGAACTTAATACTAATTAAGGCAGCCTATAATCACAGAACTTTCTTTTTAATCACTGGAGTTAATAAAATGCTCAACTGATATCAATTCCTGACTCTTGATGGCAGTCAAATGCTAGCCAATCTGATCCATCTAATCTGATTGATCAGCTTTTGGACCGCGGGCCCTTCCAAAAAAAATCCTGTGTAAAAAGTTGGATGACGTTCATGTATGTACAAAAATGGACACAGAGACTTGCAAGCATGCCTATGGGTGGCAGATATAGACTAGTGACGGAGATATCGACGTAAACTAAGCCTATGACTGTTAAGGGGCTTCGTCATTTATTTAGGCGGAATGGCCATATAGCCTGTCAACGTAATAAGCTTTAACTACGCCATAGCATTTCTCTTGAACTTTAAGAAATCAACATTACAGCCATCCACATGTAACCATATTCATCTCTAGAATCTACCGCTACAAACCAAATCGAATCCTAAATGCCAAATTTCATAATTGGTCTGGACTTACAAATTAAACAGGGTTATCTATTCGATCAGGGGGACGCCTGCCGCGCGCCGAGTCCCGAATCCACCTTGCAAAACTGCAAACGACAGCCTATCACAACAGGGGAAAATACTTTAATTGGCAAGACGCCGTCCAAAACAAGCTTTCTGGTTAAACAGTCACCTTTGGCAAAACTAAAAGGTCGTGTAATTAAAGCGATAGACATGCCACCACGGTCTGAAATGTTAGCTAACAGATATCAGTATATCTTCTATGTAGACGTGCTCATACTGTTTCAATACTTTGGAGGAGTAACGGGCCACAGTTCACTAGTTAGGTGATCAAATTGATTATTTCCTACCAAGCATTTTTTTTTGAACCTACATATGCTAGACCTTTTGCAAATGTACCTGAGCTGCAAAGATCTCAAATTCTCATCAGCTGGGGAAGCACTATAAAAGGATTATTAATGTCCCCCTCTGGCACTCAAAAAGGTCCCAGATGTAAATCTGCTTTATTCCTAAGGGTACATAATGAAGATTGATCTCCTCTCATTATCACTGTTGGCTGTTGGTGCTGCAGCTCAGATCCATCATTATAGTGGTGATGAAATTACAATCATCGCTTGCAAAACTTCAATCTCCAGTGTTGCACTCTTCTGTCCAAAAGATACTGCAAAGTCTTACAAGTGTACATGTACCACCCCACAGGGCCTTGGTTCCTGGTTGAATTGTGCTTACGACCAAACTTCTATCAATGATACACATGTTGAGCATTGGATCATTGATTATTGCCAGGAGAAAGCCAACAAGACATACAACTCCAAACAACTAAGGGCTCAGTACGAAAATGCCACTCATTACATAAGAGATATCACTAAAGATGAAGGTTACAACAAATCTGCAGTAACTTATATCCCTGTCGAATATAAGAAGAGCCTGTATAGGAACGCCTACAAGTCCAACTACGTCCGTTACAAAAATCAAGACTGGGGTCTTTATATGGGCGCTGGTATGCTTGGTTATTGGCTTCTGTTTTTCATAATTGCAGGTATTTACAACTTCTTGAACAAAACGATCTTTGTTTCCAAGTACCTCAAGTCCCATCCAGTCAACTTGTTCAGAAGGTACTTGACTTTACCCGCCTTAACGAGCAACAGAAGACACACACACCCAGTCAAATTCCTCAAGGTGTTTGGTGGGTTCATCCCATTGAGAGGACAGTCAATTGTCATCTTTCTCTACTTTGCCATGGTTGTTGTTTTCAGTGCTACTGGTTATACTTATGTTGAAAATGATACTATCTGGACTACAAGAAGCGCACAAATGGCAAGATATCCAGGTGATAGAACTGGTATCTTGGCTTGTTTTGGTTTCCTTTTGACATTCCTCTTCGCTGGAAGAAACAACTTCCTCATCTGGCTTACGGGGTGGAAGCAGAGTACTTTTATCAACTTTCACAAATGGGTCTCAAGAATCAACTTCTTGATCACCGTTGTCCACGCTGGTTCTATGCACGTCCAATCAGTTGGTCTTGGAAAGCTCCAATCCCGTTATAAAACAGCATGGATGCGTTGGGGTGTTGTCGCTACTGTCATTTGTGGCATACTGATGGTTCAAACCCTTTACAGTATTAGAAAGACCCAATATGAGCTCTTCCTATTGACCCATATCGTTCTTGTTGCAATCCTCCTCTGTGGGACATGGATTCATATCGAGGATTTTGGTTATGAATACTGGGCCTATGCCATGGCTGCTATCTGGTGTTTTGACCGTTTCGTTAGAATTGTTAGATTGGCATACTTTGGTATCCAGCAAGCTCAAGTCACAGTCGTCTCTGATGAAGTACTAAAAATGGTTGTACCTCGTCATAAGCTTTGGAAGGCCTACCCAGGTTCCTTTGGTTATTTACACTACCTTACCCCCGTCACTTTCTGGCAATCACATCCATTCACCATCATTGATTCAGATGATAACACTATCACGTTCACCACAAAGATCAAAGGTGGTGTCACTTCTGTGATTCATCGTCGTATTCGTGAACAACCAAATCATACCACAATTATCCCAATCTTGTTAGAAGGTCCATACGGTCAACAGGCACCGGTCCATAAGTTTAACACGGTGTTATACTACACCGGTTCCACTGGTATCCCATCTTCGTATGCATATATTAGAGACTGTACACGTAGAGGTGTACAGCAGCATATCAAGCTCTATTGGGTCATTAGAAACTGGAAGTCTTTGGATTGGTTTTATGAGGAATTGCTCGATTTGAAAGAGACCCAGGCACAAATCGTTGTCTATATCACTGATCCTTCGTCTGAGCATGGGTTAAAGCACTTATCATCTAGTGAATCATCTAGTGAATCTGACAAGAATGAGTCTGAAGAGAATATGAAGGGCATGCCACCAAAAAATTTGGACTTTATCGAGTTCAGAATGGGCAGACCACCTATTGAACAATTAGTCGAATCTGATATCAAAGAGGCCAATGGCAATGTGGCGGTGTTGACGTGTGGTCATAACAGTATGGTTGATGATGTTAGATACTCTGTGGCACAAAACTTGGACTCTTGTAAAGGAAGAGTTGAGTTGATTGAGGAGTTGCAAGTCTGGTAATTAAATTCTATTTGCATAACTACCTTCATTTAATAAAAATATATTCTTCATTTTAGAACTTGATCTGTAGGACTTACTCTTGCTTAGCATCGTACTTCTTAGCCTTCATGTTGATGGCATCCAATCTCTCTGGTAAGATTGGATGAGAGTGATGGTACGAAGAGTATAACCAATCGGCATCTGGGGAGCTGAGATTCTTGATATTCAAATTGATCAAGGCCTTGGATAAAGATTCAGAATAACCTAATTTGACAGCATATTCATCTGCTTCATATTCGTGTTTTCTTGACAACAAATTCATGAAGAAAGTCATCAAGTTATCAACTGGTTGGAAGATATCAGAAAACAAGATGAATCCAATGAGAACAGGCATTTCATTATGGAAGCCAAAGCTTTCAAAGAGCGACTTGTTATGGATGAACCCGGAGAACAAGGTGAAGATGGCCAAGATGTGAGCCTGCGCAACGACAAGAGTCTTTGAAGTATGAGAAAGAGCCCAATGACCAATCTCGTGCGCCAAAACCGCAGTTGTTTCGAGAGTGGTAGAAGTCTGAATCAATGTATCATAAATAACGATCTGCTTAGACCAAGGTAGCCCATAGAAATAGGCATTTGAATGAGAAGATCTCTTGGAACCATCAATAACATAGAGCTTAGTCAATGGGAACTTGTTCTCTGATGCCAAGTTTTCAATGGAGCTCTTCAGTTCACCTTCTTCTAATGGAGTCAACTTGTTGAAGAATGGTTGGATCAAAGTTGGATAGATCGCAATTGCAACAACTTGAACAATCATGAGGAAGAGCCAGACGTAGAAGATGAAAGATTCTCCGAAATAGTCAATGATCTTGAGGAATCCAGCAAGGATAGGCATACCAAAAAGTAGCATGAGCACAGTGCTCTTGATCATATCAGTAATCCAGAGTTTGATGGTTAGTTTATTGAACCCAAACTTCTCTTCCAAGATGAAGTTCTGATAATAGGACACAGGGAGAGAAAGGGCGGTGGAGATAGAGTTAAACGCAAAGAGGAAGCACAGACTGTGAACAATGACACTTGATTGCATCAAGGCAGGAAGATAAGGAGACAAAATGGTATATAATTGTTTACCGATAGCCCAAACTTTTGGTAATATATCATACTTGATAAACACCACATTTTGGATGAAGGAGTAGACACCGCTCCAGATGCTGAACTTAGCTTTAGCTCTGGAGTAACCTTGGGATTTTTCAAATGTCTCTTCATCAATTTCACCTTGCAACGATGGGTGAATCTCTTTCTTTTGGAGAACTTTGTACTGTCTATAGGTCAAGTAGGTCTCAAAGGCGAATTGAAATGTTGTGAATCCAAGGATGATGGACTTCCAATTGATGGCTGGCTGGTCTGCCAGGGACTGGAACTGCTGGATGAAGGACATTCAGAATGGTGATTGAAGGCTGTGTTGATGTTGTCTGAAAGGTCTTTTGAGGTTTGTTGGCATTATGGGTGGCCATTTCGAGGGTGGTCGGAAGTCCCTTATTATCAATACTGATGGTTGGTGATGGTAAAACTACAATGATGCAATGACACGTTAGTCAATTACACAGTGGAATTAAAGCATATCACTGTGCCTTCTTGGACTTTCCACCGAGCTTCTGGAACCACATGACATTAAGAACATACAATCCTGCGTTCAACAAGAGAGCAATGGAGGCCAGAGCTAAATGGACTTCATCTGAATGTTCTCGGAAGTCACAAATAGTTCAATATATAGCATAGATATTAGAAGCCCCATAAGCCTCTCACAAAGAGGAGTGTAATGATGAGACAGAGATGCTTGAGGGCAACTATCCAATTACGGACTGCTAAAGGAGGTCTTTCATTCACCTTCATCTAATGGCGTCATCCTTTAAGGGTTTTGGATCAAGGCTGGATAGACGGCGATTAAAAACAGGTAACCAATGATGAAATAGCAAGCAGTAGGACATGAAAGAATCTCCGAGATCCTTCAAGCCCTTCCCAAATCCAACAGCCAAAGGAATAACAAAGAGTAATGTATGCACCATGAACATCATCATACCGGTAATCCAGGATTTGATGGTTAGCTTATTGAACCCAAATTTCTCTTTCAAGATGAAGTTCCGATAATAGAACACGGGAAGGGAAAGGACAATGCTGACGAAGGCATGCAAAGAGAGAAAGACGAGAAATTTAACGATGAGACTTGATTTTATGCAGTCAGGGAGATGAGGAGATAAAGAGGTGTATGATTGTCGATAAATGTGGCGAACTTTTGGCAGGATAACTTTTGGTAGGATATCATACTTGATGACCACCAAGTTTGGGATTAAATAGTAGATATCGATCGAGGTCCTGAA
Source organism: Williopsis suaveolens (assembly GCA_003708225.3). NCBI lineage: Eukaryota > Fungi > Ascomycota > Saccharomycetes > Phaffomycetales > Wickerhamomycetaceae > Williopsis > Williopsis suaveolens. The sequence continues at coordinate 205,670 of PPNS03000014.1, read as the reverse complement.
CTTAAATTCAGCTGCGGAGTAACCTTGGTATTTTTCAATAGCCTTTTCGTCGATTCCATCTTGCGGCGATGGATGAATCTCTGTCTTCTGTGTCGCTTTGTACAGTCTATAGTTGAAGTAGCACTGACCGACAAATTGAATCGTTAGCAAACCCAGGAGGGTGAGCTTCCAGTTCGAAGTCGTCATGATCGGCATCCAGTTGACGGGTGGACCAGCCACCAGGGACTGGAACTGCTGGATGAAGGACATTGAGAATGGTGATTGAAGGCTGTGTTGATGTTGTCTGAAAGGTCTTTGGAGGTTTGTTGGCATTATGGGTGGCCATTTCGAGGGTGGTCGGAAGTCCCTTATTATCAATACTGATGGTTGGTGATGGTAAAACTACAATGATGCAATGACACGTTAGTCAATTACACAGTGGAATTAAAGCATATCACTGTGCCTTCTTGGACTTTCCACCGAACTTCTTTGCGGCGATCTGTAACATCTTCTGGAACCACATGACATTAAGAACATCCAATCCTACGTTCAACAAGAGAACGATGCACACCAGAACTAAAGGAACCTCATCCCAATGTTCTAGGAAGTCACAAATAGTTCAATATATAGCAGAGATATTAGAAGCCCCATAGGCCTCTCACAAAGAGGAGTGTAATGATGAGACATTGAGACAGAGATGCTTGAGGGCAACTATCCAATCACGGACTGCTAAAGGAGGTCTTTAATTCACCTTCATCTAATGGCGTCATCCATTAGGGGTTTCTCGATCAAGGCTGGATAGATGGCAATCGAAAACAGGTAAAGAGCAAAACAAAATAGCAAGCAGTAGAACATGAAAGAATCTCCGAGATACTTCATGCCCTTCCCAAATCCAACAGCCAAAGGAATAACAAAGAGTAATGTATGCACCATGAACATCATCATACCGGTAATCCAGGATTTGATGGTTAGCTTATTGAACCCAAATTTCTCTTTCAAGATGAAGTTCCGATAATAGAACACGGGAAGGGACTGGACAGTGCTGACGAAGGCATGCAAAGAGAGAAAGCCGAGAAATTCAACGATGAAACTTGATTTTATGCAGTCAGGGAGATGAGGAGACAAAGATGTGTATGATTGTCGATAAATGTGGCAAACTTTTGGTAGGATATCATACTTGATGACCACCAAGTTTGGGATTAAATAGTAGATATCGCTCAAGATCTTGAACTTAAATTCAGCTGCGGAGTAACCTTGGTATTTTTCAATAGCCTTTTCATCGATTTCATCTTGCGGCGATGGATGAATCTCTGTCCTCTGTATCGCTTTGTATAGTCTATAGTTGAAGTAGCACTTACAGGCAAACCGAATCGTTAGCAAACCCAGGATGGTGAGCTTCCAGTTCGAACTCATCATGATCGGCATCCAGTTGACGGGTGGACCAGCCACCAGGGACTGGAACTGCTGGATGAAGGACATTCAGAATGGTGATTGAAGGCTGTGTTGATGTTGTCTGAAAGGTCTTTTGAGGTTTGTTGGCATTATGGGTGGCCATTTCGAGGGTGGTCGGAAGTCCCTTATTATCAATACTGATGGTTGGTGATGGTAAAACTACAATGATGCAATGACACGTTAGTCAATTACACAGTGGAATTAAAGCATATCACTGTGCCTTCTTGGACTTTCCACCGAACTTCTTTGCGGCGATCTGTAACATCTTCTGGAACCACATGACATTAAGAACATCCAATCCTACGTTCAACAAGAGAACGATGCACACCAGAACTAAAGGAACCTCATCCCAATGTTCTAAGAAATCACAAATAACCCAATAGACAGCATAGAAGCCCCATAGGATTCTCACAAAGAAGAATGTAATAATAAGACAGAGACCGTTGAGGGCAATTATCCAATTAGGAATGGATCCACTTGGTAACTTATTGGCAAACCAGTTGATATTGACAAATGGTGTACTCAGCTCAAATGCCAGGAATGATGCCACCCAACCTAGACAAAAGGGTCTTAGCGAAGATACAAATACAAACAATGATGCGATTGCATGTATCAAGAATCCCAAGCCGAACATCTTGAAGTGTCTTAAACACACAAACAGATCCCATAGGAAGTACCCAATAGTGATGGAACTCACAAAGGCAGCGTATTCAGTATAATGGGATACAGAGTTCTCTCTGAGATGGGTATCACCAATCAAGGGAACAATGGCCACTATTGATATGAGGCATTGTACCATGGACACCACATGGATATCAAAGTTCACCTTGGAGTTGTAGGAAAGTTGGTCATAGTTCTTATGGAAGATCAGTCTTGAGATGTAAGGGGACAAGAGATACAACACCTGATAGAACACAATGGATCCAGCTATCTCGTGAGCGTGTGCCTGGTAGTAGTTCTGTGGGTCTTTAAAGAAAGGGTTCAGGTGGTATACCGGGTCATAAGGTGTGAAAATCATCCTGTGGTACTTTCAGTGGCCCCTGCGGTCCTTTCAGCTACTGTAGCGCTGACAATCCCTTTGCTCTGGTAATCCTTACGATTCTTCTTCCGCTCGAACCCTCTTCTCATCGGTGGGGCAAACGCGAAGCGGGAAAAGGCCGCGAATCTTCGCGAACCCGTTCTGCGTCACATGCTCGCGCATCTGTTGCTAAAACTTTTTTCAGACTTTTGAGCCACATGTGAACTCTTAAGCGGGTCGATTTGTCTTTTTAGAGCCCTTCAGATCGCTTTAGACCCCACCCCCTTGATCCTTCATTGAAACAGCTACGATTTAAAATGTCTTTCCCTCTTGTCGCCCTCGGTAACCCTCTTCTGGACCTCCAAGTCGACGTTGACGAGGCATACCTCCAAAAGTACGACCTCAAGGCCAACGATGCCATTCTCATTGAGCCAAAGCATAGCCCAATCTTTGCCGAAGTAGTTGCTAACCCAAACAAGCACATCGTTGCTGGTGGTGCCGCTCAGAATGCCGCTAGAGGTGCCCAATACCTCTTACCAGATGATTCTGTGGTTTATTTCGGTTCTGTTGGTAAGGATCAATACTCTGAGCTGTTGTTGGAGGCCAATGCCAAGGCTGGTGTTAAGACCTTGTACCAATTCCAAGACTCTATCGAAACTGGTAAGTGTGCTGCTTTGATCACTGGTCATAACAGATCCCTGGCCACTGATTTGGGTGCTGCTAACCATTTCACTCCAGACCATTTGGAGAAGCCAGAGAACTGGGCCTATGTTGAAAAGGCTAAATTCTTCTACATCGGTGGGTTCCACTTGACTGTCTCCCCAGAGGCAATCTACACTTTGGGTCAACATGCTGCCGAGACAAACAAAGACTTCTCTTTGAACTTGTCTGCCCCATTCATCCCAGAGTTCTTCAAAGATGTCTTGGATAAGTCCATCACTTATGCCAACTATGTCATTGGTAACGAGACCGAGGCTGCTGCTTATGCTAAGTCCCATGACTTGCAAACAGAGGATTTGGTTGAGATTGCTAAGTACATTGCTAGAGAGCCAAAAGCCAATGAAAAGAAGAACAGAACTGTGATCATCACCCATGGTTTGGAACCAACTGTCGCTGTCATTTACGATGCCTCTTCTGATGCCTTCTCTGTTAACGAGTACCCAGTTCACCCATTGGAATCTGAAAAAATCAAGGACACAAACGGTGCTGGTGATGCCTTTGCCGGTGGTTTGCTTGCTGGTTTAGTCTCTGGTGATTCTTTGGAGAAATCTGTTGATAAGGGTCAGTGGTTGGCCAAGTTGTCCATCCAGGAGGTGGGTCCATCTTTCCCATACCCAAAGCAAGCTTATGCTTAGGTTGTCTCGGTGTCATAGAAAGATCCTTATAGATCGATTCATCAACTGAATCTGTTATGTGTTTCATGAGTTTTAATGCATCTTCAACGAGAACGTTATATATTGATATTTTAACAACGATGTAGGACCAGGAAGAACCTCCTCTTGTAATATGGGGAGAGGGTGGAGGTGAAGCAAGAAAGCCTGACCACGGGATTTAAATACCCCTACTCCATTCACCAGAGGAATCTAATCTACCAAGAGGTCAACCGTTCTAACGTCTCAGTGGATCACAGATCATTCTAATGAAATACATTAAAGAATAGAATATTCAATGAAGGAGTAGGTTGACACCTGTAACCTGTAGTTCAATCGTTCTTGATGTCATTGCTATACACTAAAGGGGACTTCATCACGAATTGAAACGTGAGCTGGTATCTCTCATCATCCAGTTCCATTAATTTTGATCGGAGCGCTCAACTCTGATCCGAGGTATTCCGAAATCTTATCTCTCAACAACAAAATTGTCATTGACAGAGATGTTCATGGTTTCATGTGTTTCCGGGGAGGCAATAATTAGAGTTACTGTTTACTGATCACTGATCAGTCAAAGATCCTCAACCGTAAGGGAACTGCCCCCTGCACTGTTGCATGCCAGAGGTGCAAGCGGCGGAAACAGAAATCCTCTTTGACACCATCTTCTTACACGCTTGGTTCCAGTTTAGTTTACTTGATATGTTATGGTGGGAAGGTTTGATCTGCGCCCTCGTTGGAAGCATCTTTCTCTCGATTATCCTTGTGTTGAACTCCAGGGCGCCAGCCACTTATCATTTGGGGTATCCTACTATCGCTAGGGCAACTGTTGGGATGTGGTTCTTATTTCTTCACAATGTCCGTTGCTATTCTTTATTTCTCCATTCAGACTTACTTCGCTGCCAACTTGATGATCGTTCTCTTACGTTGTGTATTTGGCTATAAATGGGTTGACATCGTTAATCATCTCCCTGCATCTGCCGTGATCACTTCCAAGGGTCTTCTCTGTTTTTTCGTGATCTGGATCATCCAATTCCCATTGATGTTACTACATTCACCAAATCACCGTCATCTATGAACAGTGAAACTGATCACTACTTCGGCATCTCTGCTTGGTGTCTTCGGCAATTGTGTTCCTAAAGCACTGGTAGGCGGCACATTGGGTTCACCTGAAGAGTTAAACAAGAGCAGAGCCACAGGCTCAGATCTGGGATGGGCTTATAGGCAAGGTATCAATGCAATCATCGGTGCTCTATGTTCTATTTTGATCAACACTGGTGATATCGTGCGTTTATTCTCGTCAGGCCAGTGATAGCGCCTGGATGCAATCCTTTGCTGTGTTGTTTTCCAAAGTGTTGATAACATTTTATGGTGCGGCAACTACATCTGCTGCTCAGTCATTCCTTGGGAAGACATTTTGGAACCCCTAGGATTTGTACAATGCCCTGTTGGACCACCATTGGACTGCATCTATGAGAAGAGGCATGTTTTTTGCCTCATTGGGTATGATAATCGCATTGGTTATTGTTAACTTGGGTACCAACTGCTTATCTGTGGGCGCAGATCTCAGTGGTTTAGCTCCTTCTTACGTCAATATTAAAACAGGACGAGTCCTTTGTTGGTTTGTTACTCCAGATTTGGTGTCATGGCTAATGGTATCTACTGGTGCTAATTTCGTTACATTTTTGGGAAGTTACACCACAATGCTCTCGCCTGAGGCAGCTTTGATGATCCACGATTACTACGTTCTTAGACGGGGGAGACTATCATATCTTATCATTCTACAGCAATGATAAGTCTTCGATGTTCTCGTATGGTACCAAACTTGGTGTCAAATGGAGAGCGATTGCCGCATGGTGTTTCGCAGTTGGTTTGACAATCAGTGGTGTTGCTAATAGTATCAAACCTGGAAGTGTTGTCCTGTTTCCATCGAGATGTATAAACTGGGGTTCTTGTTATCCTTTACTGCTAGACTAGTCTGTTTTGCAGCGTTGAACTACTTCTTCCCACTTAAACAGGCATTCCCAGAAGGATATGACTTGAAGACTGTTGAGTTTGAACAGTTTGCCAGCACTGAAGGTTACTTAGAAGTTAGAAGGTGAGTGTGAAGAGGATATCACCAAAAAAAGAGTATAGTTGAGATACTGGACAGCTCTGAAGCGAACTCCTATGTACAAGCTGTTGCAGATACTAAATTCTAGTTTATTTTTGTTTTAATAATTGATTGAAAGCCTTGATAGAAAGACATTGTAGTCACTTCTGTATTGAATACCACTCGCCAATCTTACACATGGCAATCCATCTCATGCCAGTATACACCGCTGTGCGAGACAGCTAAATAGCAACAAAGATCTTGAAGCAGTAATTCCACAATTTAGAGAGATTCAAGAGTCAATATTCATGTTGCATTTCACATTTCATGGGATCTTCAACTGCAACGGCAAACGTGAGCCATCATGTTATGAGGTTCGTTTTGTTTCTGTCAAATTTCCATAGGTGTTTTTCCGGCGCATCATCAGACGAAGGACATCAATAACAACGCCAACGGCGAACCAACCAGAGCAGCAGCAATGGAACGGGTGGAAGTACAGCAGTCAACAATATCGAAGATACACACAGTATTAAACAATTCCCTCGAGCGAATCGCCCAATGGGACTCCCAGGTCCACTTGTCCACGGACCTGGTCCTTATCCAATATGTGGTAAGACGCGCTATCAGACACCTCTACTCTCTCACACACGGCAAAGTCAACTACTGGTATATCTTTGAACGCACAGTGAAACATTACCCTCACAACAGGGCTGTGAGCTTCGCAAATCCCACCGGGCTGAAAGGTGATGACGGGTTCAAAGTGGAGGAGTACACCTACCAGGAGCTATACGATATGATCCTAAAGATGTCTGAGGTTTTGGTCCATCGATACGGCGTGTCCCCTGGTAATACAATTGCGCTTAACTTCACGAATAAGCCCATGTTCATCATCCTATGGTTCGCCCTATGGAATATAGGTGCCACCCCTGCGTTTTTGAACTATAATAACAAAGGAAATCCGCTAGTGCATTGTATCAAGATTGCTAAGGTGAAGCAGGTGTTCATCGATCCTAAGACTGATAACATCACACACAGCGAGGATCAGATCCATAAAGAGTGCCCAGATGTTGGTCTAAACTACCTTGACGACGAATCTCTAATGACCGAGATCAAGGATCCAAATAGCATCAGATTCAGACAGGACGATTCCAGGAGAGATTTTAGCGCAATGGATTATGAACCTGCAGCATTGATCTACACCTCAGGGACAACAGGCCTACCAAAATCTGCTATTATGAGTTGGAGAAAAGCTGGCTTTGGTGCGAGTTTGTATGGCTACATAGTTAAACTCTGGTCTGATTGTGCTGTGTTCACTTCTATGCCACTATACCATTCCACTGCATCGATGTTGGGTGTTTGCGCTGCTTTCAACCATGGTGCCTGTGTTGCTCTTTCTGTCAAATTCTCAACCTCCACCATTTGGACCCAAATTAAGTTAACCAAAGCTACACATTTACAGTATGTTGGCGAAGTGTGCCGCTACCTTTTAAATTCTCCAAGACATCCAGATGAGCGTAACCATCAATTACGTTGTGCATACGGAAATGGCCTGAGAGGTGATATATGGATGAATTTCAAGACCCGTTTCAATATCAATGCCATTGGTGAATTCTATGCAGCTACGGAGTCCCCAATTGCACTGACGAGTTATCAAGAAGGTAACTATGGTATTGGAGCATGTAGAAACTATGGTCACTTGATCAATTACATTCTTCAGTTCCAACAAACTATTATCAAGATGGATCCAGAGGACAATTCCAACGAGTGCAGAGATCCTAAGACTGGTCTATGTAAAGTTGCAAGTGTTGATGAACCGGGAGAACTGATCATGAACTTATTTACTGCAAAGAACCCACAGAGGATGTTTCAAGGATACTTGGGTAACCCAAAGGAGACAGAATCAAAGATCATCAGGGATGTGTTCCGAAAAGGTGATGCCTGGTTTCGTTCGGGTGACTTGTTGAAATCTGACAGTGAAGGTCTATGGTACTTTGTTGATAGATTGGGTGACACATTTAGATGGAAATCAGAGAATGTCTCTACGAGTGAAGTCGAACATGAGTTCATAAAAGTCGATGGTATTAAGGAGACAGTGGTTGTTGGTGTTAAGGTACCAAATCATGAAGGAAGAGCCGGGTTTGCCATACTGGAACTACACGATGGCATTGAACATGAGTATGTCCTTTCACAGATCTTGAAAAAGTTGGAGCTCCCTCGTTATGCTGTCCCTATCTTTGTCAAATTCGAAAAAATTAAGCATACTGATAACCATAAGGTCCTGAAGAAGCTTTATAAGGACCAAAGATTGCCGAAAGGTGAAGGCGAGGACCAGATCTATTGGCTAAAGGGTAATGAGTACCTTGAGCTGACAGAAAAGAACTGGGAGGGGATCTTAGAGGGCAAAGTGAAGATCTGATACTCACCAATCCCAGCATCCCAACCTTTTGAAATAATTTCTCTAATAAGATATCGTTGCACCCCTAAAACGCCGCCAATTTTTGTTGGATTTCGTAGTTCTCCCAGTTCTCCCAGTTCTCCCAGTTCTCGCGTATGGTGGTTAGTGATGACACAAAATGTTGGGAGGAAAGCAGCGGAGTTAACTTTGGGGGCAAACAAAGGGCCATCAAAAGCTAACCAAATACACCTTGAAACAAAGAAGAAATACAATGAACGACCTTCTTCTGGTGCCTCTTGGGGTCATCAAGACACTTATCATCCTCGTCGTATTCCTACTCGGATGTATCTCAATCGTCCTTACCCAGCTGATTGGCCTTCTGATCTCCAAGTTCTTGAACCATCCACAGGATTTTGTCCAAGGATGGATGTCCATTACCAAGGACCACTTCATCACTCTCCTGGTAGGTGTTATCACATTTGCTTCCCAGAATGACATCCACATCCGTATTACTTCTCCAGATATAAGCAAGGAGAAAGTGTCATTTATCAAGGGAAGATTACACTTATCTCTGGCTCCGCATGGTCTCATGTTTGCAAACCATCAGATCTATACGGATTGGATGTTTCTCTGGTGGCTTGCACAATCAGCTTCGCTCGGTGGGTTTGTCTATATCATGCTCAAGAATGAATTAGAGAATATCCCACTCCTGGGGTTTGGTATGTCTTGTTATGAGTTCATTTTCTTGACCCGCAAGTGGGACAAGGACAGAGGTATAATGGACACACAATTGGAGAGAATTGACGCAAATGCTCGTGGTATGGGTCCTGCTAATGGGTTTGAATCGCCATTTCCTAAGGGAAATGATATCACCAAATCATGGCCTTATCAATTGATCATATATCCTGAAGGAACGAATATGAGTGCCAATACGCGTTCAAAGACACAGGTCTATGCCGAAAAGGCAGGAAAGAAGCCTTTTAAACATGTATTATTACCACGCATAACAGGGTTGAGATACAGTTTGTTGAAATTACAAGGAACGCTAGATGAAGTATATGATATCACCGTGGGTTACTCAGGCGTGAAGGAAGATGAATACGGTCAAGATATCTATAAGCTCTCTGAAACATTCATCAAGGGAAAGAATCCCAAATTGGTGGATCTCCATATCAACGTGCTAAAAATCAATGAGATCCCACTGGGTCAATTGACATATGATGACCCGGAACAAGAACAAAGGGATATCAAGGAGTTTGAAGAGTGGTTATATCAAAGATGGTCTTTGAAAGATGAGTTAATGGATCGTTACTTCTCAACTGGTTCGTTTATTGATGGCAATGAATCACTACAGGTCATTACAACCCTTAAGACTAGTAAGATGAACTTCTTGAAGATCTTCTTCTGGCTGATGATTGTGATAATGGTGATTAGAGGCTTGATAAAGCTCATTAGGATATTATACTGAATTCTCATGACTAGAGATTAGATGGTACTGTAGTGTGGCAGTTTCCATTTTCGTTTCTGCTGAATCTCTCGATCAACTTGAACCATCAGGTAGTTGGTCAGTTCCGTTCACATCTTCCGAGCTCGCTGGGTCAGAGTTCTTCAAAACATTCTGAATACTCATCCACCCATTTATGTGTGGCCAGAAGTTGAAGACTCTATGAATCACAGATTGTAGACTATAATATGATGGGAAATTCTTCCTGTATCGGGCTATGTTCCCTTCCTGTTCTACTTCCTGCAGGCATTGAATTGTTCTGATCATCATCAGTGATTGCGCCCTCTCGTACAAGTTGGTCAAGTTTGTATGACGCCCGTCGCCCACATTATATGATTGATATAACTCAACGACAGGATCAATGTCGCTTTACCCAAATGGTAGGAGATGTCTTTTTCTGACTTGGGAAATAACTCTGGCTCAGTCAAGAGCATATGGCTTGTCCATAAATACTAAGTGTATCATCCTTCATGTGTATACTCATTGGAGTCAAAAAAAAATAGTGCTAGTTGTTGAAATTCTTCATGCTCCTTCTGATCTCTTTGTAGATCCGCCAGTTCGGCGTGTATGTAGGCATAGGCTTCTTTGAATCAGCCACGATAGATGAGGAAATTCTAAGATTCATGTTGCATGATTCTAAAACTAGAACCTTTCGAAGTGTCTCAAGTGAGTATGAGCGTTAATTGAGTTCTTTCTTCTCAGTGAAGCATGCTATGAAATCCTCTCACTCATTAACTATTATCCAAAAGAGTTTGATGTCTTATAAATCGTACCTAGTATTCCAGCGATCAGCCTGCTTGAAGATCATTTCTCGTCCCCCAGGCTGGATGGATAATTTGACCTCTTCAATGTGAGAGCTGGCAAGTCCAGAACAAACGGTGGTGCTACTTCTTAGGTTGATTTATGGTAATGACGCTCTATTATGGGCTCATCATGTAAGAGGCATATCTTAAACACGATGAGCTAATGCAGAAAAGCTCGTCCTGGGAAAATGAATCCAGATCACTACGGTATTCAAATTATGGTATGTTAAGAAGTAAATCGTGCGCTCTGCCATGCTGTGCTAAATATATTATAACTGGCGGGATGTCAAAACCCAAAGCCTCAGGGGTGAACTCTTCTGTTGCTTTACCACTTATAGAGGGTGTCATCGACTGTCGAAAGTTTAAAGTTTTTAATTTTGCATGAACTGCTCGGGTTGTGGATTATAATTTGTTTACGATATTTGATTGACTTATTTATTGGTGGAGAAGAATCGCACAAATATGTGTCAAGAGTTTCCATATTTATGTAATCTTAAGTGGTTCGTGCAGCAGTTTTTCGCTAATATACGAAATTTCGGATCTCCCATTTGGCCAATCTGGGAACAGTGGCAGGATGGAAACAAGTTTTGGAATAATTCATCGCACAATGGCACCGCATACGCCTAATCAATGATGTTAATATGATAACCTAGGTCCTGAAACTTGCACAGTTCGAACTTCACTAGACTCTAGAGTCTAGAACCTGGTACGTAAAGCGTAATTTGGTCATTGAAGGTTTCACAACCTGTCAACCTTCCCACCAGATCTACATATTACTATTGCAATTGTGGTAACTAGAAAATATTAGTTGTTTAGCTTCTTAGCTTGCCCACTTTCGTGCTGAACAGCGGTCGAAATAGCTTGCTGTTTCCATGATTTTTTATGTGAATCTTTTATAGATTAATTGAATCTTGAGAAGATATTCATTTATATAAAACTGACAGTCGATAGATACTAAATAGATCATTGTTGACTCGTAGATAGTAAAAATTAGAGCCGAATGTGATATATTGTTGCAAAAGTTAATCGGAGCTTCTATGAATTGTCGGTAACCGTCAATGTCCGCTGCTTTGCTGTTTACAAATCATGAGCGTTAATCCCGACCATTTCAGCAAAACCACAGTAACAAAACCAGAACCACCGAACAGAAAATAAAATACCAGAATGCCACACTGGACGCAATCTCCGTACCCCTACTTTATCACAATTGAGAACAATCATAAAACGACATACCCGGAAATTCACTACTTGTTCCAAGACGACCCTGAACCGGAGCCACAGGAGGATGAAGACACACTAATCGTACAATTGGATCCAACTGGACAAAAGATCATCGGCACACAGTCCCTCAGTGAAGAACTGGGAGTGGTACACTACGGGATAAAGGACCGTGATGGTATTAAGACGATCAACTTGACTGTTTCAAAGAGTGTTGTGGATGTTGATATGGATGTCAAAGGTAATATCGAAGGATTGAAAGAGTTGATTAAGAAGTTTAAACAGAGGAACGAGGAATTGCTACAAGTGATTAAGAATAATTGAAGGAATGGATCATATCCGATAGATTATGCATTGGATGAATGTTGTGGGTAACATCTAGTACGGTCAAGCCATAGATGATTTTTGTCATCCAGAGCCACGAAGGGATAGCTTCAACATATCCATCACACAGCATCCTAATTTGTCTCCCCGGAAGCTCTCCCAAGTTTGGATATGAGCGTTCTTGAGACAATTCTGAAACTATCGAGCACCACAAGGGCCACCTGTGTTCTGTCATGATGATTAGAATGATCTTGCACACTTACGCGCACATAGATAATATCCAACGCCCAATATAATATATTTCACGGCCATGATTCTCTCTCATAATGCTCTTATTACAAGGCTTCCATATTTGCTGGCATTTCATCGATCTGTATAGAGTAGTACTGTTCAATATCGTGTAACACTTGAATATCATCTTCTGTGACAAAATTAATAGCAACACCTTTTCTACCAAATCTTCCTGATCTACCAATTCTGTGGATATAGTTCTCTCTATCCATTGGTAAGTCGTAATTCACCACCAACGACACCTGTTGGACATCAATGCCACGGGCCCAGACATCTGTTGAGATCAAGACACGAGAGTTTCCGAGACGAAAATCATTCATGATGCTATCACGTTCATCTTGTTTCATATCACCATGCATTGCGACCACAGTGAAATTCGCTGCTTTCATCTTATCACTTAGCCAATCGACTTTCTTCTTGGTATTACAAAAGATGACACTCTGCATGATAGTCAATGAATCATATAGGTCACAAAGAGTATCAAACTTCCAATCTTCTTTATCCACAGAGATAAAGTACTGCTTGATCCCCTCGAGGGACAGCTCGTCTCTCTTGACAAGAATTTTGATTGGGTCAGTTGTGAACTTCTGTGTCATCTCTAGGACATCTCTCGGTAATGTAGCGCTAATAACGACAACTTGGGTGCCACCAGGTAATTGTTTATAGATATCATAAATCTGATCTTTGAAACCCTTGTTCAGTAACTCATCAGCTTCATCTAAAACAAGCATCTTGATGTGTCTTGAGTTTAAATTCCTTCTTTTGATCATATCAAGCACTCTTCCCGGTGTACCACTAATGATGTGTTGTCCCTTTGCCAATTGCTTGATATCTTGTCCGACAGAGGTCCCACCAATACAAGCATGACATTGGATGTTCATGTAATTCCCCAAGGATTTGATAACGTCTTGGATCTGTATGGCCAATTCTCTCGTAGGACTAAGAACGATCGCCTGGGTCTCTCTGTTTCTCGTATCGAGCACCTCCAGCATCCCGATACTGAAAGTAGCAGTCTTACCAGTACCAGATTGAGCCTGTGCAATGGTATCTCTCCCACTTATGATCTGCAATATAGCACGGGATTGGATAGCAGATGGCGTTTCAAAGCCATATGAGTATATACCTCTTAGGAGGTCATCTTTGAGGTTCATCTCCTCGAACGAGGACACAATCTGGACATTCTTGGATGTCTTAAATTTGAGAAGCTTGTCCTGTTGTTTATCCATCCTCCAATTCGTGGTTATATTGGAATAGAAGATCTTGACTGTTGGAGTGGAAATCTCTAAAAATTTTCCCATACCATGGACTTCTCCCGGAGTTAAATTTTATTTTTCTCGGATTTAAAAATTTGATGTCAAGGAAGTCAACAAGGACACAAAAATCGGAGTGATAGCTCTGAACTTTGCGCCTGTACTGGACACACACACTACTGAAGATAGTAAGAACAGTGATCAGATCAAGCGATGATCATCATACTGATAGCAGGAGGACACTGTGCCGGGAAGGTATGACAGCTTACATCTCATGGTTGATTCCATCGGTGATATTTCGATCCAACTCTACTAACGATCAGTCCACCGTGACTACCCACTTAATCAAGAGACTACCAGACTTATCCATCAACACTGTTGAATTGGCCACAGATGACCCTATCACATACGATTACAACAAATTCATTGGGTCTATCGATACCTCCTATGATATTACTATCATCCATGGGCTATACACATTGTACTCTCCAACCTTGAGACAGTATGCTAACATCAAGGTCTTTGTCGATTGTGACTCTGATACCAGATTAAACAGATTGATCACCCGTGACGTGCTACAATCCGGAAAAGAATTAACGGATATCTTGAACATATACCTCACGGATTATAAAGTGAACCATACCAAATACATAGAGAACACCAGATCTTACGCAGATGTGAGAATCAAGAGTGATGATGGGTTGGGTATTGAGCTGATCGTGGATGGCATCATGGGAAACGAAAAGGGTAGAGGTGAGAAAGTAGAGTTGGATATCTATAAGGAGAGGTTCTATGAGGTGGGTTGAGGTACATATGGTACCAGTATGTTGTTTATTGGATTCCCATAGCTGACCATAATCTTACATGCATTAGAGCAGTGTCGTAATTCTGTTATGAAGGTGCCATTCCACTTTATCCTAGCCAATGGAATCCGCCAAGGTATGGTAGAGTGACATAAAAAGACCATGATTTCACAGTTTCATCATCGGTGTGATATATGAATCACGGAAACAAGTTGATCCACCAGTTGAATTGGAAAGATGAGAGTGCAATTATAGGAACAAAATAAACCCTTTCAGACATGTGGACGCTTCGTACCAGTAAAGCCACAGATTTATCTTCAAAGTTCAAATGAATTCTTAATGGACGATGTTTTAACGGGAGACATACAAGTGACAAATTATTTTGTTCCTTTGCCAGACAGTGGAATGGAAAACGTTCTTCTTTGCGACCACTCCCTATCGAATCCTCGTCAACTATCTCCGGGTTTATGACGTTTTGTAATGTTAATTCCGATTCTTTAGATATTGACAAATATCTGAGACATTGATAAGCTGAGGACATTCTCTGGTTTGGAAGTTGCAATTGACATGGGAACAATGAATAGGAAGAACTCGTAACTACAGCAGTTCAAGTACATAGATTATGCCAGATTCATTTATAAGAATCAATAACCCAGTTTAAACACTCCTCCAACTGCCCCAGTTCTTCAAACTGGTTCTTCAACACTCTCTTGCCCTTATGAACAACCATCACCTTTATCACAAAACTGAGGAAATCGTAAGAATCAATCTGGACCCTTACCTTCAAATCATTCAAGTAGAGATAAAATGTGGATACCGGCGGTGTGACTAGTTTATTGAAGCCATCCTGGATATTTGAATACTTTTTAACTTTCAAGGTGGTTTCCTTTGGTACGATAGATTTCAATGCCTGGTATAACTGATTGACGACATCCTCATGCTTTAACTGTCCAATGAGAGGCTTTAACACAGGTTGTGATGATCTTTGTCTCTTTGTAGACTTCAACACTTTTGGTTCCTTCTTTTGTTCCAAGTTCTTCTTGTGCTTCAATGAAAGCATCAATCTAAGATAAGTAGCAATCAGTTCTGCCCTTTTGTCTTCCTCCCTTGTCAGGTGTTCCATCTCATCATACTCCATGAAAGTAATTTCGATGCATTCATCGCCAGGTATCACAATCTTAGACTCTTCAATTTCCAATTCATTCATGCCAATACTCTCATCCATCAAAGTCTGGAACAACTCCTCTTCAAAGATGCAATATCTAGCCTTCTCAATCTGTGATTTAAGGGAATCATTGAAATCCATCAAGATATTGGACTCACCAATGATATCATCCTCCTTAATGATTCGTACCTTTATCACTTTGTTCATCGAATTGTTGTTCATCGGTACGAATTGGATAGAATCACCTTGAGGCTTCAATATGGCATTACCTTGGGCCTTATATGTGGAACCTGAATCTTCATACCCACACTTCAGAAGAAATACTCTTGTAGATTTGATCCGATCCTTTATGATGATCTCCTTATTATTGAAGTTCTTCACAATGGCATCCCAAAACATCTTTTCTTTATGGATCTGCTCCAGTAGCCTAGCACTCGAATCATGTAAGCTCTTCGAGGCCATCTCTAGAGCTGATAACTTCCATCCTTGTCCAAGAACCTTCTGCTCCTCGATCTTCCGCTGTCTATCCCGCTGGGTCTCTGTATTTAACACAATATCAGAGTTCAACGAACCAGGTGGTATGAACTTCTTCAAATGGGCAGACATGGAAATAGTACCAGCAGCTGGTCTGACACAACTGATCAAAAGACTTACAAAATCCAGTGATAATGAACAGTCATTTAGCGCAGTACCAATATACTTCAGCAGTTCATTCTTATCCTTATGGAATTGCTCATTTATATATTCAAGTTCCTCAGGTGTATCCAATGGTGTATTTGGAGAATTGGCAGTGGTTTTGATCTCATTGAGAAGTGATTGTTCAGTGATGTTATTGAACGATCCACGTTCATGGATAATTCGTGGGAGGAGTTGTGAGAGTGTCAATTTATCCCTGGCAGTGTGTTAGTCAATCGGAGTGTGGTGAATCTCATAGACATACTCATCTAACAGAAATGCGTCAACGTGCTCGTCCACGAGTTTAGGGTCCAATGTCAGTAGCACATTAGTTAGTTCCTCCATCTTGATCTCTTTGGACTTCCGTAAATGCGTCTTTTGACCTTGTTGTTCTATTACTGTTCGATTGTTGTTCTTCGGTGAAGTTCCTTTGTTTGTTGATGTTTGGATGAATATCGTCGGGTCCAAACCGCTAAGTAGAAAAATGGGGTCTGTTTGAACGAGTTATAACTGGTGATGTTAGGTGAAAGAGTCTGTGCTTGTAAAGATCTAATATATTATCTCTAGAAAAAAGCTCAAGAGTCAAGGTATTAGATACTAGATAATAGATATAAACTAAGCTTTAGGCTTTTATCGCTTTGATTTGATCAAAATTGCAAATTTGATGAAATTTTGATTCCATCCATATTTCAGAAATGAGTGAATCGAGTAGACAATTTGGAAACGTATCATAAATGCAGAAACTTATAATAAAATTAGGGAACTACCTGAATTGCCACTTTATTATTTATATCGTCTATTTACAGCCTTAAAGTTTAATATATATGATGCAAATTCTATAAAGATTGAATTATTCGTCACGGATAGTGCGATATCAACTGACAACCTCCAATACTACACATACAGTTGTAGCCAAACACCAAAGGCCAATCATACACATACCAATGGACCTGTTCAACTCCCACTGATTCAATGGAACTATAACCAGCAATCCTATCAGGTTAAGGACCAGGGTAAACATCATTATAATCAATGTCCCTGAAATATCCACCTTGATATGTTCACCAGTCATTGGGACAATGTACAACACACTTCCACCAATGCCAAGTAGAATGTTCAACAATGGACCACCGAAACAGGCGGATATAGCCATCATTGGAAATCCCATCTTGGCAATTGTATAGTTGGACATGAAATCACCCAGGGAGTTACCAACCGCAAAGATCGTGATACCCATTATGGAATCACTCAAATCTAACAAGACACTGAAGAATTTGATAATTGCGATAAGCTCTGTAGCAATGGCTGAGATCCAAGAGATCGAGATGATGAAGCCAATAGATGAGAGTATAATTAAGAGCCAGTTTGATTGCTTTATTGTGAATATGAGTGCCACTGAGACTATAGAGATGAACAATGAGACTAAGAAGAGTTTCAATGAGAGCTCAAACATGAGTGACATACCGACAACAGGCGATATCAGGGAATGAATAACTAATAACACCCAGTGGTCGTTGAATAAGGAATCATCGATTTGCTCATCAGTGTTTATCACTGGAATGGTCAATCTCAACATTGTTACAAATGGGAGGGACAGCACCGTGATAAACTTATCAACAACACTCATCCCGTTCAACCCAATTAACGATGGGAACAGCAAATCAGTGATACTTCTTTTCTTAACTTTCAATTCAGTAGGCGACGTAGACTCCTCAGAGTGGTATAGCTCTGGTGCACTGTGGAAACGTTCTTCATATTCAACTTCGTCTCTGAATTGTGGTGCAGAACTTATCTGGATTCTGTTCATCGGTGTCAAAGTTTCCAAGGAGAGGCCACTCGCAGATTCGTCAAACCTCATATGCTTAAACCTGGACTTCTTCAACCATGCTTCGAACCGCACAATGGAATCTTGGTATAGTTCTTGATCCAAGTGGTTTATAGGATCATCCTCATCAAGTGGATTGAACTGATTTCTGATCTTATAATCCATTGTCCTTAGCCTTTCTTGATGATTTGTGATCCAGTCCCAACACACAACAAGTATCACATACGCAGTATAGACCAGTATCATGACCAAACCTTCCATTACAGTAATCACACCATCACTAAGAATCCATATAGTGATCACAACACCGAACAACAGGAACATTGAATCTCTGACAAAAGGCCTTTTCACTACTTTGAAAGGCGATACGATGGCCATGGACCCTATCACAACACCGGTGATGAATAATGCCGCCCCAATAAGCTCCCCAATGGCCAAGTTGGCAGACCCCAATTTGATGGATTCCAGTGTTGATATCACATCTGGCGACCCATTTCCTATTGCTAGCAATGTAACACCTGTCAAATTCTCACTAAGTTGAAAGAACTTTGCAATGGTATCCAAGTTAGGACAGAGGTATTCACTTGCTGTAATCCCTAATGTGATAAACAACGATATGAGAATCATCGAGTAAGAAGTGATGGATGTCATGTGGCGAGACCCGCAATAGTACAAGTCGACATAGTTGATGAAGCCGATATGGTAGTCAGAGCAGTACTCATGTGAGAAAGAGCATTGATCTGATGAGGGGATGTGCTTGATGTAATGACAAGTGAGGTTGTGTGGTTGTTCACCTTGTTCTCCATGTTCTTCAAAGAGATTCAATGATGAATGGTCAGGTAATGAGGGTACCTTGTAAGTCTCATTCAAGCGGGCAAGCACACTCGGTATGAGTAATAGCAGTAACAGTCTCATAGCTTATCACCTTCACTGACTTCATCCGCCTTTGATCTCCCAAAGTTGATTGAATTTCTTGATGGTGAAGAATTTCCTGATACTCTCGCTGATAGCGGAGTTTGCCCTGCCACACCAAAATCCGGTCAAAGATGCGAAGATAAAAGGACAGAAATACCAACAGGTATTTAATCAGATAATTATGACCAGTGCTAGCGTCATATTAACTTTTAAGACACCAGCCCAAACAGGTGAGAAAAATGAAATGAACTTTGAAGTCATTACAGTCTAAATTGTAGTCATTATCTAATGGATTTGCGTCTCCTTCTTTTTCAAAGATATTGATCAGGTTTAGGAGAAAGCTGCATAACAACGATGAAGAACCAGCTGTTCGTCTAGCAACTAGTTCTCGCATCTTATAGGCACTTTGCCCTACATTCGACTTCGCTCACTGCTCAGTCAGCAGTACTACCCTGGGAAGTTAGAACTGAACTGCTAAGTCAATGATCCTTTCCATCCAATTATCACCATATTCATGTTTAATGGTAGCGATATGCGATAAAAAGCAATGAAAATGTCCAAATCCGGTAAATCAAGCAAAAACAGGGCACGGGGGGTTCAACTTTCATCCCTTATCTTCAGCACTAAAAATCATTATTAGAACGAGAATGGACACAATCAAAATAACACTCTACAGACATACCAGTGCCACACAGGGGTCGACGATCATCACGACTCAATGATTGAAAATAAGAAGGTGTGGACGACTCTGATCACGAACGTGGACTACTTGCCTGGCCTGTTGGCCTTGGATTACTCCTTGAAGAAAGTTGGCTCAAAGTACCCGTTGGTAGCTTTGTATACTTCTACATTCCCGCCAGAAGGCCATAAAGCTCTGGATGATCGTGGAATTCCAAAACTGGGTATCAAGTACTTGTTACCCACCAAGCATAGGGATTACAGCAATGATCCAAGGTTTTATGATTGTTGGAGTAAACTTCAACCGTTTGGACTGGATCAATTTGAGAGGGTTGTACAACTGGACGCAGATATGATTGTGATTCAGAACATGGATGAGTTGTTGACCATGGATATCAAGGGGGCATTTGCCGCCGGTTGGGCTTGCGTTTGTAACCCTATGAAGTTTTCCCATTACCCAGACGACTGGATCAGTGAGAACTGTTGTTTCACTCATTGGTATGATAAATGCCTTGATGATGTGAGAGGTCCAGCTGTTGGTAAAGAGAATGGGTTGATGATATGTAATGGAGGTTTACAACTGGTCGAGCCTTCTAAGGAAAAGTACCAAATGATTTTGGATAAGCTAAATGATGATTCTCTGGATTACGACTTTGCAGATCAATCTTTGCTGTCTGATGTCTTCAAAAACAACTGGATGGGGTTATCTTACGCTTATAACTATCTAAAAACAATGAAGCTGATCCATAGTGATCTGAAATTCGATAAAGTGAAGAACATTCACTATATTTTGACGCCAAAGCCATGGAACGTTGATAGATCCTTTGAAGATGAGACTGATACTTTCAAGTATTGGTGGAATATCAACGAGGAAAGACTTAGGGATGAGAAATCCAAGGGTATTGATGATGGGTTCTGAGGCTCAGCTGGTTTGGCTGGTTCTGAGCAGCCTTGGACATGATGATGTGAGATATTCCTCTTGAGGGCCAGACTGATATGCATATTGCAAGAGACCCTGATCAATGAAGGTTCTATAGACATTCATCCTACCCGTTCATTCGAAGGCACCAGACATAGTTCCATATATATACCTTGTATAGCCTTTTCAGGTTTGCGGTTATAATCGTTCTCTCTTCCCTATAGTTGTACGATCAGCAGTAACAGATGGTTCGACTGATGTAGATAGGTTCTGCTGAGATGCCCAGAGAACATCAATAGTTTGCTGACAATGGCCTGTCTGTAAATCCCACTGTCTGATGGTGCGATCTTGGGATATAATATCAATCATCTCCCCATTCAGAAAGTTTCAATGTTTTGACTCAATCTAGAAAATAACAACATACATTACGAATCCGTTGAGAATACTTCCATTACTCTGATCATATGGGGTTTTGAGTCCTGACCTAACGAACACCATCTACAGCCTGGAGTTGCCATTTAAAGGCACGCAGATTATTATGCATTACCAACAAACTTCCTCACAATCTCACTGTTCCCCAAAACTGGATTCAACAATACACAGTTCACAAAGTACTCCAATCCACGTCTCCTCTGCATCAAGAACTTGTTGCTCAGGTTGCCTAGGACCTTCTTCGGAGGCAGTTTAGGTATCTCGCTGACATGATCAGGAAATGTCCGAACTAAATCCCTCCTCAAGGAATCCATCTCACTATATCTCTTCAACAACTTTATCGTCCCACCGGCTGTGGTATGTATGCTGATAGTCCATACAGCGAACTGGGATCCATTCGAACCAGTGACAACGGTGCAATCACCGATGTGGACGTCGGATGCCCATGTTTCTTTATGTGTTGTGTCCTCGTCGTACAGTTGAATGGGTACAGGAGGAACGTACTGTAGTTTGCCGTTCATCTATTCTTTTCTAGTCTGCTAATCTTATGGGTTTCTGTTATAGCCCTGATGATTTGATTTCAGGAACTTGTTCCTTGTTTTTTTTGTCTTGTTTGTCCCCCCACAAAAACTTCAGTGGCAGACGAAAACACCAGTTCGTTGAACAATTGAAGCCACCACAGAGACGACCCATGGACCCACTAGTAGGAAAAGTTCCAAAGTGGAAACAGCTGTACCACCAATGGAGATCCCTCCGTTCGGTCCCTTTTCGTCATCGTTGGTTCGTTGGTTATGATCTGGAAGGAAACACCTTCTGGGAATTCCAAATCGAATCACATGGAAAGATGAGACGCTTAGTGGACTACCGCATCAAATCGAGGATGATTGGCGAGTTATCACAGAGACAATTACATCCACATTGGTCCAGTTGGTTAAGATTCATTAGGTATGAGCCACCAACGCTGCAAGAGCTTATAGATGATGAAAAGAGAAGACAAGTAATGAAGGTTCTTGCTGCAAGAGCGGATGCCAGATGGAAACAGGAAAGTGTTCTGGAAGATGATAAGAGAATTCTCCTACAGATGATGAGTGCTGCAAGGGAGAAAGTTGAAACAAATGAACAATCTCACGAACAACAACAAGACCACCCAATCCAAACAGCTCAGCTACAGCCAAAGCGTTAGAAACAAGCATCATATTTATATATTTATCACATCGCATTATTTATTTTATGAGTTGTTTAACAGCATCGAGAACAGCATTATTGTATTTATCCAGGATCTCTTCTTCATATTGAAAAATGGATGCGATTTCTTTCTTGACTCTCATAACTTCCTCATGGGCGTATGTGTCCATATGAGTCTTGAATGACTTCAATTGACGTATTAATTCGTCGATCTGTGAATGATTTTCATCAATATTCTCTTGTAATCTTGTCTTATTAGAAACCTGTATACTTGACCTCTTATTCATGACACTGGGTGTGGATTTTGGCGATAATCTAGTAGTTGCTTTCACTGATGGTGAGGGCGACGGTGATAAAGTTGTTTTCGAATTGGTCGTTAGTTTGCTAGGTGTCATCTTTGCAGTAGATTGAAGTCTTGTACTCTGCGGCGATCTTGGCAATGGCGAATGATTTAGTGTTCTTCTTGGTGTTGTGATTTGAGAAACTGGCTTCTTAATCTTTCTCATCGCTTTAGGTGGCGTGGCAATGTCATTGTACTTCTGAATAGTAGACTTCTGTGTCGCATCCTGAGCCGGTTGTGTCAATGACCAGTTGAAAAGACATCCACTATTACTGAGTGTTATCAAATGGTCTCCGCATTGTAGTAGAAACTTGATTGGCTCAGAATGACCCCAGTTGACACATATCTGACGTCCATTAATGTAGTGGAAGACTCTGATGCTCTTGTCTGAACATGAACAGATGATCTGATTTTGTTCTGTTATGATGATGTTATCAACCAATAAGGATTCATTATCTTCATCCAAAAGTTTCAAGCTTCTTACAGATTCCAACGTGTTCAGATTAAATCCAGTCATTTGCTTGTCCATGGTACAAACAACGATCTCTTCACTGGAAATAGCGATGGCAGTTGGTGTTGACTTGACAGAAATTGTCTTTTCCTTATTGATAGCCACAAGACCACCGTCAATCTCAAATTTGTGAATGCTAATGGATCTGTCAGCAGAAGAGACATATATCTTGTTGTCATGGAATATCAACTGTAATAGATTACCCTTATGATCCGCCAAGGTCTGATAAACAGACCAATCGGTAGTAATCTCAGCATTATCGATGCTGCCATCTGTCTTTCTTGCCAAGACCTGAATCATACGATCACGACCGATACTTACGATGAACTGGAACTGATCAATCTCAAAGAACGTGAGGTCATTGATTGAGAACTCGTGTGCTTGAATGGTGAACATCATAGTCCCTTTTCTGTCATAAATGCTTAAGTTACCATAAGCATCACCCACAATTATGTCACCATAGACTGTTAGATCCAAGGAGGTTATATGGTTCTCAATAACCTTGTTAGGTATATTCGGTATGACAACTTTTCCATGATCCTTTAAGTCAAGTGTTTCGTGGTCAATCGCCTTCAACACACCCTCTTTCGTCCAGCTAATGACGGTACCTGAAGATGTCTTTTTTACACCATTCACACTCTTAGAAAGGGAATCTATGAGGTGCGTTGATTCCTGTGTTTCGGTGTTGAATAATTGGATCTCTTCATTTGATGTGATATAGATCAAGAATCTCTGAGATAGTTGATGAACACATGATATTTGAGCAACAAACTTTACCTTAGAGGGGGAGTCGATGTTTCCATCATTATCTTTGAGTAAAATTTGAGCCAACCCATCAGAGGGCAGTTCAGTGATCTTGTCTGTAGCTACCCACACTCTGTTTGTATACAAGTCACTCAAGAGGGCACCCATCTTGGCATCTCCTTCATGTCTATATCTAAGAGTCAAACAATTAGATACACAGTCATATCCACAAATCTCACCCAGTGAGGTTAAAAACAGGACATCATCTTCACCTTGTGGGGTCATCACCGCCGTGGCATAAACAAAGTTACCGTTGATGAAGTCACCCAATATCACATTCTTACCGTGGATCATGGACTTCTTCTCAAACTCTTCAAACTTCCAAGTCTTGATGTATCTTACACCATATGTGACAATGGAATCCTCATTCCACAAAACTCCATTGATCTGTGATGTGCATTTATTTACACCCATAATAGTGGCATTCAATGCATTCAATCTCCACAAGTACAAAAATCCATCATGTGTATCACCAGCACTCAGTAGGTACTTGGAGTCAGGTGAGAAATGAAGGGCGCTTACGCCAAAGCTGTGTTCAGATATGTTCAAGAAAGGGTAACTGTTTGAATCGGATGCCAAAGAGAACAATAAAATACGTGGCTGGCTACCACTTTCTCCAACAGCGAGGAGCTTCCCATCTGGAGATAATGCAATGCATGAAATGGTCTTCATCTTCTGTTGTTGGCCCTTTGGTGTAGAATTTGAGCTCATCTCACCCAAGTTCTGTGTCTCATTAATCACAACTGTCTGTGCCAGCTTGGGGATTCCAAAGCTGTCTTTGTCGTCTGTGAGATGAGGCTGTTGGATCATGTTGAGATATGAGTATGCACTGGTTGATACAGACTGTTGTGATATGCTGGCATTGTTTGCGCAGAAGAACCGCTGGCTGGAAAGTTGTCCTGTCTCTCTATCTATATGTGCCACAACGACACCTCCACTGGCAATATAGGCCACGAGGTTCTTTGAAACGGCGAAATTGAGTAGCCCATTCGATGAGGTGCCATAAATACGCTGAATCTGAAGCACTGGGTCGCCCATCCTCAAGCCGCCCTGTTGTCGCGTTCTTCTTCTTTGTTGATGTTTCGGTTTATTTATATTTTTCAGGCGCTTTTGTTTACATTTCCGCTACTAATCGATTCAAACAACAGCTCCTCAGACTTTTATAGGATAAATAGTGCGGTAGAGATAACCTTTCGCCGTAAGTTCTGACATGGCTTCATAGTTTGCAAGCAACTCCTTCAAGTCTGACTCTTTGCTCTCCTTCTTCTCATATTTTGGAACCTTCTCCGGATCATTGTCCAAAATAACACGTAAATGAGTTGATTCCAGCTCGGCTTCCGTGTCAGCTCTTCTCTTCTTCAAGACCTTATGCACCTGAAACTCTCGCAGTGGGAGAATTACAACAACACCAACTAGGAACATAAGACCAGCAAACCATTGTGCCCGTTCGTAGGGGTTCTTAGTCTTATTATCATGGAGCGAAAGGGCAATCACTTCAGAGAACAAAGAGAAAATACCCATCATGACGTTCAGCGTAGCCCAAGCACACCCAAATTCATCTACTTCAAAAGCATCTGCTGTAAGAACCGGGTTCATGACGTTTCCAACCCCTAAGAATAAACCTAACAGGGTACCACATATCAAGAATGAGGTGAAGGATCGACAACTCTTCCAGAAGGCCCAAATTAACACCATCACAACAAAGTTCAGGATGACTGTGTAGTTTATACGTCCAACCCAACGATCGGCAATAACACCAATACATGGACGACCAACTGTCTGCGCAGCATTCATCACCGCTGTAAGAACAGAAGCCTGCTTCTGAGTGAGACCAAGGGCAGTTGCAACAGAGGCGTACGAGAATAACGTTATGCTATATCCGAGAAGTGAGAAAGCAAACCAAAGAGAAACGGACCACAATCTCACAGTGGAATACACTTTGGGATTAAACATTGCCTTCAATGCGAAACGAAGCTTAATATCTGTTGACTCTTTTCTCTTCCTAATTAAGCAGGCACCCAGAGTCAGTAGCACTGCTGTGGTGATCCCCACAAATCTTAATGACCACCTCTGGTCTCCTGTTGATTGAATCAAAGCATTCACAGTTAAAGAGTAGAACAAGCCACCTAATCCTGTTCCTGTACACATCAAACCGGACGCCAATCCTCTTCTTTTCAAGAACCATTCAGGTATAATAGAGATTGCCGGAACACAGATCAATGAATATGCCGAGCCAACCAATAACCCTTGACATAAGTATAGCTGCCAGAGCTCTGTAGCAAAAGAGGCAAGTAAATATCCAAGGAAGTGAAGGGCAATGGCTGTGAACATCGTGGTCTTAAGCCCTATTAGTGAAACCAAGATGAAAGCTACTGGTGAGAAGATCTGACCCATACAGACAATCAGGCCTGCAATCCATGCAAAATCCATCTTAGTTGCCCCAGGAAACACATTATGGTCAATATAGTAAGCAAGGTAAACACCAAACGCACTGTTGCTTCCCCATGTTGCAAAGAGGATCAATCCAGCAGAAAAACAGCAAACCCAACCGTAGCCACCATCAGGAGGCTCATCAGGAGTACCATCAGACTTTTTTGTGAAAGCCCGTTCCACCACTGGTAACTTTTCGTCAAGTCGTTCTTGATTCGCTTCATCTTCAGCTCTGGATTGCATGGATCTGGCAGCATCAGTGATTGTAAGTTGCTTGGAGAGAACGTAGTTTGGATCTTCATGCTTCACCTTCTCCTCATCCAGAATAGACCTATTATCCACTGTCAGCTGTCTAACGAGGCTGAATGATCTTCTAAGCTTATGAGCCGACTTATTGTCATCTGACTGTTGAAATAGTTGAATCTCTATTAGATCGCTATCATTTGCGATGTCAAGGTCTGTTAGATCTGTGTTTGCACTCTCGAGAGAATCATTTGACTTGTTTCGAGTTATCTCTTTCGTATTATCTTTGCCAATGTTCATATCGTTGTGAGATTGCTGTAGCAAATGTGAAGTTATGTTGTGAGTCACTTCATATTGCGGAGGAGAGTTTTCTTCCTTTGATCTTTGTGTAGAGAGGATGCAAGATGGCGCACGATGCGGGGATCCAGTTCCGTTTGGTCGCTAACGGCTGCCCGAAAGGTGAACCCTATCATGTACAGAGCTCAAACACATGACAACTTCATTATGACATTTCTATATACAAGATCTTATCAGTTCAAGAGGCCTTCTTGTAACTCGATATCCTGTTCTTTCTTCTTATTAGAATTTAGCATTCCTTTGATACTCTTCCCTAAGTTCCATTTCTTGGAACGCTTCTGTCCACTCTCAACATCGAAATCTTCATCATCATCCATGAGCTCATACTGCGAGATATCTGGAGCAGTCCATCTCTTGAGGAATAGGGA
The DNA here is from genome assembly GCA_003708225.3 of Williopsis suaveolens. NCBI lineage: Eukaryota > Fungi > Ascomycota > Saccharomycetes > Phaffomycetales > Wickerhamomycetaceae > Williopsis > Williopsis suaveolens. Next base: position 178,327 of record PPNS03000014.1, on the reverse strand, counting down.
ATTAATCACCACGCTTACAGAACTCAAAGCCATCGACATACCCGCAACAAGTGGACTCATTTGGATACCCCATGGAATCAAGACACCCATAGCTAATGGAACCATGGTCAAGTTATAGACAGAAGACCAGAAGAAGTTCCATTTGATCTTGTTAAATGTCTTAACAGCTATAGATAGGGCACTGGAAACGCCACTCAGTTTAGCTTCATTTTTCAAGATGACAATATCAGCAGCTTCAATGGCGATATCACTACCAGAGGCAATCGCAATACCCAAATCAGAAGTGGCCAATGCAGGGGAGTCATTGATACCATCACCAACAAATGCAACGGTAAGATCTCTGCTCTGAAAGTCACGAACAAGTTGCTCCTTACCATATGGTGAGATCTCAGCATAGACATTACGCATTGGGATACCCACTTGGGATGCAATCTTATTCGCGGCCTTCTGGGAATCTCCAGTAACCATGGCAACCTCGTACCCCTGTGATTTGAAATACGAGATAACAGCTTTTGAATCCTTCTTGACCATGTCTTGTAGCTCCAAGTAACCTTGATATTGACCGTTGATGACAATGTGGGCCAATGTGTTATCAGAATCGATCATGAGTTGGGAAAAGACTGGATCTGACTTTAAGAACTCATCAGAGAACATTTTCAAGTTACCCACTTCAACATTGTACTTATTTCCCTTGAAAGTCACATTTCCAACAAGGCCCTTACCAACCTGTACTTCAAAATCTTCCACCGCAGCCTCAAAATTGTCAACACCCAACATGAACTTGGCCTGATGTGTAATAGCTACACCAATCGGATGTTCACTTTTACTTTCAGTTGAACCGATAATCTGCATCACGATTTCTGTATCCATATCACCCAGGATGTGTGCTTCTTTCACAATCATTTCACCCAACGTCAAAGTACCAGTCTTATCAAAAAGAATAACGTCAATATCATTAGCAATCTCAAGGATATCGCCACCCTTGATTAAGATACCATTTGAGGCACCAACACCAGTGCCAACCATTATACCAGTAGGTGCGGCCAATCCTAGGGCACATGGACAAGCCACAACAATCACTGAGATGGCAATCTTGAGACAAATATATGTTTCACCATTTGCGTCATTGAAAATCGCTGGTGGATTGGTTAAGGTGTGGCACAAAATAAGCCAACTGAAAAAAGTCAACAGAGAAAGGACCACAATGGTAGGTACAAAGATAGATGCGATATAATCAGCGTATGATTGGATTGGAGCACGATTCATCTGGGCAGTTTTGACCAACTTGATAATCTTAGCCAATTGGGAATTTTCAGAAGTAGTTGCAACTTTGACAAAGATATGACCGACCCCATTGATGGACCCACCAATGACTTTGTCATTAATATGTTTTGGAATTGGTAAGGACTCACCTGTGAATAAAGATTCATCAATTTCAGAAGCGCCATGGACGATTATACCATCTGCTGGGATCCTCTCACCTGGTTTAATATCAACGATATCATTGACTTGAAGATAGTCTATTGGAATGATGACTGTCGTACCGCTAACACCAGTAGCCGGATCAAACGTGTTTACGTCTTCCACAATGGTGCACTCTGCTGATGTCAAGCTGATCAATTTGGATAAAGCGGTTGATGTTTCAGATTTAGCCTTTGATTCAAGCCATTTACCCAACGAGACAAAGTTCATCAAAAGCACAGCAGTTTCAAATAATGTATGTGGAGCCATTTTGGTACTGTTATTAATGAAGCACAGCACCATAGTGAATATGGAAAAGTAGTATGAGATGTTTGTAGAGATGCACACTAAAGTGTCCATGGTACCAGACCCATGCTTGAATGAACTTATTGCATTTCTCCAAAAAAAAAGACCCACTGTGAACTGGATGTAAGTTGACAGAACTAATTCGATCACTGATTGTAAGTACAGACCATGGAAGAGATGCAGGGAAATCTTGATACCAAATACTGATAGGACATGATGTACAATGAACATTGGGAACCCCACAACAGCTGTCTTGATAAAATTCCACTTCCAGAAGGAGATCTCTTTGAGCTTCTTGAGAGTTTCAAGTTGAGAACCCACATCAACGACTTTCTGTGGAGTAGCGTTGATATTGATCTCTCTCATTGAAGCGATCAAGTCACGAACACCGGTAACATTTGAGTCATATTTGATTGCAAGGCACCCATCACCAATCAGCAAGGTAGAAATGACACCATGACATGCATTCAACGCCTCAAAACCCTCTACATTATCAACTTCGAAGTTGGTAGTCTCCATCAGTGGACTCTGTTTACTATCCAGGGTTTCTAGTACCTTGGCATCGAACCCGCAATCCTCAATTGCTTCGCAAAGCTCATTAGCGCCCAAGGACTTGTAGTGCTTGACCAACGCTTGCTCCGTTAGGAGTGAGACACTTGCACCCACAACACCACAGAGATCATTCAAAACATTTGTCACCGAACTGGTACAGGCGCCACATGTCATCCCTTTAACTGATATCACAGTCTCCACAATTTCATCGCGTGAAAAATCAGCAGTTTCAATCACTTCAGCATCAAACCCACAGTCCTCAATCTCTTCTTTGAGTTGTGCCGCAGTTATAGAGTTGTTATGCTCAACAACAGCCTCTTCAGTAATTAGGCTGATATCGAATTTGGATACCCCTTGCAGTGGTTGTATGGCCTTAGTAATCGCTTGTGTACAATTGGAACAAGTCATCCCTGTGACCTTCAACCTTGTCCTCCAGGGGCCCTGCACTTCACGAGCATCATCTTGTGCAGTAATCACCACCTGAGCTTCAAAGCCACAGTCCTCGATGGTTTCTTTCAACTGTTCTGGTGTGACTCCGCGGTCATGACGAACAACCGCTTCTTCCGTTATAAGAGACACCACGGCGCTTGAGACACCATCAACCACTTCAAGTTCCTTGCTTATGCTCAACGAGCATGCACTGCAGGTCATCCCCTGGACACTCAGCGTCGTTATCATCTTCCGCGGCTGTTGTGCTGTTGCGCTGTTGTGGCTGTTTGCTAAAGTTGCTGATGTCTTTTGAAATGTGTCGTTTTCGATTTTTATCTATTCCATCAGCCGAAGCAAAATGGGTGTTTCTTGCAGCCAATGAGCGGCCCGCTCAGCAGTCTAATTTTTCGTACCTTCCACCGCAAGCAGCCGAGCTCCGACGGTCGACCCTGTAGTTTAATGCAACTACAGCTCTTCCAGTTTCTACCATAGTCAACTCCACAAATAAATCCTTTAGGTATACATTATAAATATCACAACTTGGCTTTCTGTTGCTTGGTCAACACCTTAAAGATCTCTGTTGCAGCTTGTTCCAAGCAGTACTTCAACTGTTCAGATTTATTCCCAGAAGAACGTCTAGTGCACACATTGATGTGCAAGAAGTCATCATTGACCTGATAAGCCAATCCCCAACCGATAGGGTTCACCTCACTCCAACCATAAGCATCATGGAAGTTTGACGAAAGCTGTGAAGTAGAGATCAACCATGTTGAAGAGTAGTTGTACAATGGATCAGAGAAAAGAGCATGTGGAGTTTCACCTGGCTGTAATTGAAACTTGAGACCAGTCAAGTGACGATCACAACCTTCACCGTTTGTAGCAGCCTTAATGAAGTCCAAGTGGGACTTGATAGCATCATGAAAGTCGATGGCACGTTGAGCATCAGAGATTTGAGGGTTCTCCCAGTTCTGAACAAACTTCAAAGATTCTTCAGAGACGGAACGTGTAGCTTCGGTACGACCACCATAGAATCTTCTAGTTGAGGCAGCTTCATAAGTTGGCCACACTGTTCCAGTCAACTTGTAGAAACCTAACTGCATGATCATCTGGATAAAAGCATCTGGAGAAATCTTGAAGTGTTTAATCTGGTTCTTACCATACTTGTTATAGTGCAACACTGCGACGTCATGGTTATCAATCTCTGCCTTGAAGTTAGCCTTAGCATTGGCAATGGCATTCTCGACAACAGGAGAAACTTCAAATCTCAATTGCTCAGCCTTGACTGGGGATTCCGCAGTGATACTAAACTCCAAGGATTTCAAAAACTCATATGGTTTCAACTTTCTCAGCTCTCTGTTGACAAACTCGTTCAACAACAAAGTTGGTGTACCATCCATCAAGGAATGCTCACCAAGGAACCCAGAGTAACCGTTCTTTGCAATGAAGAACTGAACAGGCTTATCGAAGAATCTGTTCTCACCATCACCGTGCCAGCTAAAGTGAGCTCTATCCTCATATGTGACTGGTTGATCCTCATCTAAAGTCACAATATAAGCAGACTTGTGGATATCGGTGATAGAAGCGACATTGATTGGAGATTTGTTCAGCTCTTGGTAGGCGTGGAACCATTGATCCCTTGGGAGGGAGGTCAATGCACCAACTGGTTTACCCCTTGGTAATCTGTTGGTCAACTCAATGATCTGGATCAATTGTTTGTGGATTTCACTGGATGGTAATCTCTCCTTTCCATTGTGAGTGTACAACTTAAAGAAGTGGTTGTTCTTAATCACGACAATGAATCCATTCTCTTCAAGGGAATAGAACGCGTTCGAGTCCTGTCCAAGCTCTTTTGGAAAACGACAGTTGTTGAACATTGATTGAAACGATTTCATACAGTACGGAGTACCACGAATAACCTCAGGTGGTAGAATCTCGTTCTTTAGCAACTCGACAAAATCGGTGACTTTCTCGATAACAGCAACAGCTTTATAAACTTGACTCTTGCCAATGGCACGCAAGTCATGTGGTAAGTCCTTGTGACCATAGAAGTAGGAAACGTATGGCACCACTGGGTCGTTGTATTGCAAATAGGCGTAGTCGTCCCAGTAATTGGACAACCAGTTTCTCGATTGGGCTTGAAGCTCAGACAAACGGCTGTGGAGCACTGGCGCTTGAGTCTCAAAGAAATCATTCACCAGGGACTCATGCTGCTTATATTCAGCTTCAGATTTGACAAATGGCTTGATGGACTTCAAATAGCGCTTCTTGGTAGCCTCCAAAGTTGGCACTGGCAAAGATGGTAATTGGTCCTGAAACTTGTAAGTTTCGCCCTTGAACTTTGGCGTATGTGTTGAAAGCGCCCTTGCCATTCTCTTGAACATCTGTTGTTGAGCAGCTAAGATGGTGCGTATCTGGTATTTAGTGATTTCTGTCCAACGGTCTGCTGGGCCCTTTATATACTGTTGATCGCTGTTTGGTGTCAGCCATTTTGTGGGGATGAATGGAAAGCCTCGGGTAACCCACAAGGACAACGCGCTCTGAACTTATCGACCGAGGAATCTTGAACAGTTAATACCCGCACGGAAATCGTTACTTACCGATCAATTGGACCATAGAGACCTATCTAGACACCATTTCAACAATACGATAATAGTAATTTACGCTCAATTCCATGATTGGAGTTTTCTTTGTTGGGGAAATGCCTTAACAAGGAACCGCCCCTCGACCGGTGGTGTCAGCCCTCCAACGTAGCGGGATATTTCACACCAGGTCGAAGATCCTTTGCCCAGGCGGAGGGAGCTGAGCTTCCTCTAGGCAGAGCTGAACGGGATTTCCGGGGGGGCTTCAAATGGTCGGATACTGAAATATCCGAGGGAATGTTGTCGGAGCTGAATGTACATCAAACTGCTAGATCTGGGAGGAAAGCATATTAGTAGTGATTAATTGGCAGATAACGAGGTAGATCTGAAGGCATGTGACCTTTATCTCCGCGGCCTAATAACGGCCGTATCGATTGAGCCCCTGGTATCCCTTCACACCAACCAAATACTCACTATTTTGACACATCACTTTCAGCTCATAACCATTACCCGTTCAATCAGATATCGTGTTAAAAAGTACATCAAACTCCCTCGCAAGGTTTTTGTCCATGATCACAAAGGCAGTTCATCTAATCGCCATGACGACTGCACCGCGTATCTGGGGGCGTCCCGTGGTGAGTTGACGTCCATATCGAGATGGCTGATTTCCAACATCTCTTTGATGACGTCGTTCTATACCGTTCAACTTCGATTGAAGACTTCAAAGTCGTGGTGGATCGATGGCTCATCAGCCCGAAAGTCCACAGAAGGGCACTTGCTATGCATTGCCTCTTGAACTTGTATGAACCAGTGGAGGATTGTGTCATCAAGAAGTGTGCCATGTATGACGACACAAAGTTATATTTCGAACGTCATTACGGTGATCCCATGGTCGGAGTAGCTGAAATGGGTAAGCTAGTCAAGACTGTTTTCAAATGTCCCACCCGACGTGTTGGGAGTAAGACTGGTGCCAAATATTGCTATGTCAATGTCCGTATGCAGAGGGATAAAGTCCGTTGGTTTGAGAAGCAGAGTGTCAAGGAGAAAGCTACCTACATAGATGACACAGTTAGGTTTAAGATCATCGTACACCCACGGATCAGTCAACTGGATGATATGTTTGAGCAGTTCCTATACGACCAAAAATTCACACAGGAGACCGATTTGAAGGATCCAAGGTTGAAAGTGGTGTCATCTATGCTTCTCAAGAGTGATCTGCTGCTTGATAATTTCCACAGTTCTATCGAAAGAGGCGATGTCATGGGTTCTATGTTGATGGATTGGTATAACTTGGACATCATATCATTGATCAAGGAGACATTATCCTTATCTGATGACGCATTGACTTTAATCTCTACATTCCCAATGGTGCTGGACCCCACTTATGAAGCTGCAAATATCAGCGATAAGGATCTCTTGTTGAAATACTATAAGATCAGATGCGACCATTCCAAGGTCAACAATCAAAAGATCAAGATGATTCAATTTATGATTGAACTATTCCTCCAATTTGACAATTGCTCATTCACCAAGTTTTCGCTCAACTTCAAATTCGTCGCCACTACCGTCTTACGTCACTTATCCATGGAGCATAAGCCGAGCTTTGGGTCATATTGGATGCTCTACTGCTTCTTGGATGAATTCATGCAATTCATGTTGGAGTTCTACTGCTTCAAGAAGAATGAATTATTCATGACATCGAGGTAGGCCTATATCCCTCTTATTTGATTCCTTTTGTTGAACTTTATATAACTATGTTTTTGGTATTTCTACGGCATTTATACAGGATTTTTTATTTATACTCATCCATTTAGCAATTTAGATCTTATTCAGAACCAAGTCTATGTCCACTACCTTTAAAGGTATTGGACCCACCAAAACTGAACCCTGAAGAACTCCCTGAGCTGGACTTCTCCAAGTTATTAAAACCGCCAATACGAGAAGAGCCGCTCAGAGAATTCACTTTTCCTCTATTTTGAACCGGGGTTGGTCTTCCATTACCGATAATGAAGTCGACGATGCTTGCAAACCATTTAGGTGCCTTTAATGAACCCTCAGTCTGGTTGATGGTATGAATAGTGCCTACTCTCTGGGTCTGTCCAGATCTAGTGACATCAACACCCAACATTGACACGATCCAAGTATAGACAGGGCCAAGAGTCTTACTCTCTAGACACTGGTAGAAGTAAGCCGCCGAAAGACCAGAGAGTGCAGAGAAGAATGGTTCACCGCCGAATAACAAGAATGTAAAGATCAACATCGCCAATGGCAAGTATTCAGCTTGGACTTTGATGAAGTAAACCATCACTTGGTTATACCTATTGGTTCGAGACCACGTGTAAGTCAATGCAGACACAAATGGAAGTAATAAGCTTCCTGTGTTCAAGAACAACGAACAAAATTGAATCAGTGGGATCACCAAGAAAAGGTAGAATGCGTAATCAGCAGTATTATGAAAGAATTTGCCTTCTTCAATTCCCTTAGAGAACGAGTACAGGGCATAGATATCCATCAATCCGCTCAACTGACTCATATTGGCAAAAAATAGGGATGTCACGGGACGCCATACTTCCCACTGATCCTTTACGGATCTCCACGATAGAATGATATACTGTGGTGGTAATAGTCCAAGGACACAAGAAGAAGAAATGGTGATTGTGGATAAGAAGAGAAATCTGGTGACTCTTGGAGTGCGTGCAAAGAACCTGGTGGCGCCTATGTTAGCGACCTGGATAGTCCACTGTGATGACAGTACTCACTCTGATATCTCTGACATGGCAGAACTACTCTATTGCCACTGGCTTCGGTGCTCTTCTGTAGACTAATCCCCGGGGAAAGTTCCAGGTGTACAACTAACCTGAGGGTCATGGTGTTTAGGGCCACGCAAATCTGGATTATGTAAGCAGAAATTGGTAATTACACGCCTGCGCTGTGATTGGTTCGAGCAGCAAGGATATGAGTTGGAGAATCAGGGTGCTAGAAACGTGGTACAAAATTCCCTTGGGATTTTGTGTCAAAAGTCGCAAAGAGGTGGGTGCATTGAGGAGCAGCGATGGGCTTATATTGTTGTGCCTCTTTATTCGATTACACCACGTTTCTGAGATCTCGGGAGTCGGGTGTACCATCTACCTCTAAAATCCTTCAAGTTCATGAACCAAGAGAAGATGCTGATAAAGGGTTACATGGACGGAGGTTGGCAATCTCTTTTGCCATAACCCCCCTGGCCCACCGAAAAGAAAACCGCCCGCCCACCCATCGGTGTTAGTGTGACAGGTGGGCCCATGGTACAGGTCTATAAGCTCTATATGTTGCGCTAAATGCCTGAAGACCTCCAGATCACCCGAGATCATCCAACTGGATACCTCTGCGGACCCTTTTGGAGCATTACATCAAATAGTGAAGCCCGGTAGATCACATACAGTCGTGCCCTTCCTATAGTACAATTCGGACGCATTCCATTAAAATCACTAGACAACGAAGGGCCAGACTAAAACCATGAAAATGCCGAATGCTATTAATCACCATAGCCTTATGTGCCTGACTCTTTTGTAGGCGCGTTATTGTTTTCCTGTTGTCGTTTGACCTCCCACCGTACGTAAAGTTTTCTTTTACCCCGATGCGGTCTGCGAACGGTCTTATCATTTTCCGTAGAGTTGAAACTTGGTTGTACAGAACAGGAAAGCGGTAGCAACATTTCTTATCATGATTCATGATAGCAGATAATTCATTACTTGGTTCATCTGGATCCACAAATAGGAACATGAAAGGGCACTCAGCTAAGGCTCTCCAAAACGTTTTCTCTCCCATTGCGTGCAAGAATTATGCGTTGACCTTTTCCACGTGTCAATTGTTTTATCCGATGCGCTGAGCAGATGCATAAGAAACACCGAGGAAGTATAAAAGGCTATGAGGATCCGTCCCGGATTTATACAGTTCCATATCTCATTTAATAACCAGAATCACAGGCAATGTCCTCCTTAAGAGATATACCAAGGAGTCCAAAAGAGCTGCTCACTGGCTGGATTCCAAGAGCCAAGAAGGAGATCACTCTGACCAAAGCGGACAGGGAAGCCATTGAATCAGAAGAGGAATACCATGCTCGTATGGCTGAAGCTGACAAGGTTGGTAAGTTCAAAAAGTACTTGCCAATCATCACCACTGGTTCCGGTTTGTTTTCCGATGGTTACGTGAATAACTCCATCGGTACTGTCTCTACATGTCTCTCCATCTTGTATCCAGTTGAGTACAAGGAATCTAATGCCATCAGAAACGTCACATCTATCGCTTTTGTTGGTACTGTTGTGGGTATGCTTGTGTTTGGCTACGTTGCTGATTATCACTCCAGAAAGACTGCAATGCTGATTGGTACCATCCTTCTTATCATCATGACCATCTTGACTGCGGGTGTTTGGGGCAGAGATGCAAACGATGTACATGGTATGCTTATCGCGTTGACCGTGTATAGATTCTTCTTGGGTATCGGTATCGGTTCTGAATATCCAGCTGGTTCCACTGCCTGTGCTGAAGCTTCTGCATTATTACCACCAGGTAAGAGAAACAGATGGTTCTGTTGGTTCACTAACTTTATGATTGATTTGGGGTTTGTGGTCTCTGCCTTCGTGCCAATGGTGTTGCTCTGGATCTGTACTCCAGACCATTTGACGCCGGTCTGGAGAGTCACTTTAGGTATTGGTGCCATCCCACCTATTTCTTTGTTCATACTGCGTATGTATTACAAAGAAGGCGAGACTTTTAAAAAGACCAAGTTCCAAAAGGTTAGAATCCCATATTGGACCGTGATCAAGTTCTACTGGTTTAGATTGTTGGTTGTCTCTTTGATTTGGTTCATCTACGACTACTCTGCTTACGGTTTTGGTCTTTTTTCTTCATATGTCCTTGCTGGGGTCTATGACGATAAGAACTTGTACCAAGTTTTTGGTTGGAACGTTGTTCTTAACTTGTTTTACTTGCCAGGTGCCTTTCTAGGTGCGATCTCAGCTGATTACTTTGGTCCACGTATCACGCTGGCTGTTGGTGTCATCTTGCAATCTATGATTGGTTACATCATGGCTGGTACGTTTGAAAGCTTGCAAAAACATGTTGCTGGCTTCGTTGTTGCCTATGGTATCTTTATGACCTTAGGTGAATTTGGTCCAGGTGATAACATTGGTTTGCTGGCTTCCAAAACCTCTTGTACCCCAGTAAGAGGTCAATACTACGGCATGGCTGCTGCTATTGGTAAAGTTGGTGCATTCACTGGCACTTATGTCTTCACTCCATTAGTCAACAATCACGGTGTTAAGTCTGCTTGGTGGTTGGCTTCTTCCTTGGGTCTCGTTTCAGCATTTCTTGCAATCTTCTGCCTTCCACCAGTTGACCAAGCTGCTATGCAAAACGAAGATGCCGCTTTCCTTGAGTATTTGGCTTCCACTGGCTTTGATATTTCTCAGCTGGGTGACGACACCGTTATTCTGGCTGATGAGGATGCAGATTTCTACGGTAAGGACGAGACTAAGGTCCAAGCTGCTTCCATTAAAACTTAAAGGCTAGACCCTAGTTGTTCGGTTTGAAGATGTTTAATTTGTATTTTGTATATTTTTCGTTAATCCTTCTCCTATTGCGGTGATTTAACTAGTTTCCTTGTTGTAGAAGTCATCTTCCGGACCTTGTTCCAGAAGACGGATCATGATGGATTTTGAGAACTGTGTTGAATCTTCATAAAAGCCTCTGTAAATTAAATCCCTTGAAGGAAACCCGAAATTTGGGTCGTACTCTATCCCTTTCAACATGTAGTCCAAAAGTGGTAGTTTGTCGCCCAACCAAGCAGCGTTGATTGTGTGATCCTTGTGAGTGTCATCAGAATTTGGATGGATCAACACAGAGAGAGACCCATGGTTCAACTGGATCCATGAAAAGAACTTTACAAAGACCAATGGGTCCTCGATGTCAACCTCGTAGAACGAAGTGATGTGTGGTCCTCTAATCTGTTCATCTCTTAGTACTTTCAAGATGATTCTATCGTTATCGAGTTCTTCTTTGAAAGTGGAAGCAATTAAGTTCTTCAATTCGATGGCCTCCTTACGAGATGGTTGGTCCCTGTAGTGGTAGTAGATATGGAAGTCATACGAAGATACCGGTGGGAAGAAGGACATTGCAGTTTTTCTATTTCTGAAGCTCTATCAGCGAAGTGAAAAGAACAAACCAGAATCAGCGCATTGGCTTTTTTATATAGGCCGCTGTCAAACTTGCAGGCTCGGTGCCACAGTTTTATTATAGTCGCTTTCCATCCGGGAAGCTAGTAAAACACTAAATGAATTAATGGCCATAGTTAAGGAAACAAGATGAATCATGATTAATTAATAATCACTGCTGGATAGTTATTAATTTGGCATCCCTTTCCCGAAATAAGTTCGGTCCTTAGGGATTAATGTTTGCGTATACGGTATTGGAGAACTAGAGGAATTAGAGAAGTTTGGCCCTCAAATGTATTGCAGTCCACGTATACATGAATGTACTACTTTTGGTAGAAGTCATCTAGTGGACCAGCTTCTAGTAGTCTAATAACTATTCGTTTGGAGTGCTGTTCAGGATCTTCGTAGAACCCTTCGCTCATCAATTGTCTCGAAGGGAATCCAAAATCTGGCGTGAAGTTCAGGGCAACCAGTGTATGGTCCAGTAATGGCAGCCTATTCCCTAACCAGACCGCATTATCAGTATGGTCTTTATAAGTGTCACCCGAGTTTGGATGGATCAACACACTCAATGTCCCATGGTCGAGTTGAATCCATGAGAAGAACTTTAAGAACACCAATGGGTCCCGGATATCAACCTCAAAGTAGGAAACAACGTGCGGCCCTCTAATATCCTCGAATCTCAGCACTTTCAAGATGACCTCATCGTTGTCAAGCTCTTCTTTAAAAATTGTAGTTATAGAGTTCTTCAGAGCGATGGCCTCCAGTCTAGAGGACTTATCCTTGTAATGATAGTATATATGAAAGTCGTAGGACATAACTGGTGCGAAGAAGGACATTTTGCGCTATACATGTACTTGTGGAATGTTGAAGCACCTTGGAACCATGTTAGCTGTCAGATACCATCTGATCAGGATTCACCCTTTCAAAGTTCCAACACCTCACTCTCATCCTGTTGTGCCACAGCCCAAAGAAGAAAGTTTGGCGGGCACGACGGCAATCGGGGGAAAAAAGCGGCAACGGACGGAAACTCGAGCAAAACATCAACAACAAATACACCGAAACGAGAAGGATTCCCCCCAAAGAAGAACTGCGCCAGGGTGGCTGATGAACGAAGAGGACAAGAGGTTTCGCAGGAACTATAAGGCATGCCTGAACTGCCGCACGCGGAAAGTGCGCTGTGACCTGGGGCCAGTTGAGGCACCTCATGACCCGCCATGTGCACGCTGTAAAAGAGAAAGGAAGGAGTGCGTGTTCGCTGAGAGCCGGCGTGGAGGGGCACAGCCCCCACAGAAGAGGATGAAGCATGAAGATACGGCATCGCTGTTCAGCGGACAGCTGCCTGTGCCGATGAATAGAATGAGTACTTCTCCAGATCAACATATTTTGGGCCGGTTGGGAGGATCTCTTAGCGCCCCAGCTGTTCCACAGGCTAGCACACAAGTACCACTTGCTTTGAATATATCACAGCCAACTGAGCCTCCTGATCTACCACCTCTCAAGTCTTTCCAGGAGCGCGCCAACTCAACTACCACACAGACGTCTGATGAACAAGTTCCACCACCAAGATCTGAGTTGACGACCATGCAAGGGGCCCTGGTTTTCCTTGCAAGAGCTGCCGGTACCATTGCGAGAGCTGATGATAGAGACCATATCGATGGTCGTGATAAACATGAACAACTTGAGGTTGAACGTCTAGATGATCCAAAAGATCCTGCTGATAATATCGCTCCGTTGATTAGACCCCAAGGCAATACACCAACCAGCGTTCCACCTGTGGAAAGAGGTTCTAATGTCAGACCAAACCCTTCAAAATCTCTGAGTGATATCGAATACATCGGTGAAGGAAAGATGCTGACGGAGACCGAAGCTGAGCGTTTAATCCATCTTTTCTTCTTGACAATGCACCCATTCTTCCCTCACATCCCTGAACAATTACAATATCCAGGTGTCCTTGCGGGTTATCCAATCCTTTTGTGTGCCATCCTTACAATCTCTTCCCGTTATCATCCATTCGGTGACGATGATACTGGTAACATCAACAAGAACTCGAGAAACATACAATTACATGAACGTCTATGGATTTATTGTCAGCGTCTCATCTCACAGACCATTTGGGCTGAAGCTTCGACACGTTCAGTGGGGACTGTTCTTGCCTTTTTACTCTTCACTGAATGGAATCCAAGAGCTATCCATTGGAGATGGTCAGATTATGCCAATATGCCAGCTACATCGAGGAATTCAAACTTTGGGAGTGATGATCTGGGAGAAGATGACGATGCAACTGAAGGACTCACTGGTCTCAGTGCGATGAGAAGATCTGATCGTATGGCATGGATGCTTGTGGGTACCAGTGTAAGACTTGCACAGGACATGGGATTCATAAATGGGTCCACAAAAATCTTTGTTGCTACTCATATCGCAGAGACTAATACCGCTATGAACCTCGGTCAGAGAAGTATGCTTGCTCAAAGCTTGAGTGAGATCGATTTGGATAATGAAGACGAAGGTGAAGCTATTGATAACAGAAAGCAATTCCTTCATGATGAGTTCATCCTTACATTGGATGAAGAGACGATGAGGCAGAGATCATTACAAAAGAAGAGATTGAGATTCACATTCATGCAAAAGGCTAAGCTGGAACTGCTGAAGATCATGTCTCTTGCTTATGAGACGGTGTATTGTGGAGGAAATCAACTTGAATTGAGTCAACACAGACAGAATCTTACAGTTCTTAGTGTTTTATCTCCATTGATTGAGCACTGGTACAAGACTTACAAGAAACTCTTGAAACCATCTAATCCAAAGAATTTCAACCATCACTGCAACTTGAACATGGCTACAAATCCAAAGCATGTCCGGGAAATCACCAAGCAAATCGACAAGGAATCTCTCATTTGTGATTACTACTACTGTCAGCTGTATATCTACTCGCTGGCTCTGAGTATGGAGAACCCATTGAATAGTAATGTCCAAGATACGAAAAAGCCTTTAAACAACATTCGTCTAGATGAAATCTCCAAAGCTGCTAAGTATGTCGAACTTGCCTATAACGCTGCTAAAGAGATCTTGAATGTCGCTGTTAGAGTCCACAAGATCAAGATGTTGAAGTATATGCCTGTTCGTTTTGTTACTCGTGTTGTTCGTTCCGTGGCGTTCATCGTGAAATGCTATCTTACTTTGACTAATACTGGGAAGCAACCAAACCAATCGACCTCTCAACAGACATCAACGCTATTGACATTGAGTATCGTTCCAACTGAGGACATCTTACAAACGATTCAAAAAGCCGCTATTGTTTTGCGTGAAGCCTCTCCAGATGAATTACATTTGTGCACCCGGTATTCCACTATCTTGATGTATCTTTGTTCTGAGATGAAGTATCGTTCTAAGTTAATGGTCAACCCACCAAATGTCACACCTCTGGACACTGGCTCATCTGATGACGATATGGATGCCGTTGCTAATCAGATGATGGATAATGGACAGATTCCAAATATGTCTCAACAGTCACAGCAACCACAACCACAGACGACTCCACAAACAGGAATCGGACTTGACGGCGCGCCATTTTACATGGGATATCAACAGATGAGAGGCACTTCAGTTCAGCCCTTACCTGATGCCGTTGTTGATTGGTTTATGAAGAACGATGAAGCTATTGGATTGGACTTTGTGGAACCATGGACTGAGATGATAGAACAACATCTGGATAAGCAGAAAATCTGAGAGATATGGGTACGTACGTATGGACCGTTTTGAATATAAGGAGCCGTATTATTAAACCCCATGTATACAAAATAAAACAATAAAACCGTCGCTTTTCCCTTGCATGACACATATAATAAAACCCTCTTGAAGATCGCAGTATATCGTGTGTTATCGATCCATTATCACATAATCATACACTTGTCATTGTTTATGCGTGACTTACTCTTCTTTTTCTTTAATTTGCGTATTGAGCTTGCGGTTGGTGTGGATTTTGACCTTAGAACCGGTGCATAGCTGTTATCTGGTCTGTGCATCAACATTTCTGATCTTATGGATTCATGGTTTGTATGAAGAGTATTTGTCTTTGACAAGTTGATTGGTGTTGTTGCCTGTGTTGTATTACTCTGTATGAATCTTATAGGTGGTGATAAATGGTCTAACCCAAGACCACCGTCGAATTCAACAACTGTTAGGTCATGTTCACCAATCTCATCATCTGTTTCTTCGTCATCATAAGGAGTGGTATCGGCAATAAGAGCATAGAAGAGAAATTTAGAACACATAGCGTTCATTTCCACGATATCCTCCAGTGATAATAGCTGTAAATTGGTCATTGTGAACGTTTCATCGTAGACGAGCCAATCATCGCCCATAGATGTATCTTCAATCTGACGGATCGCTGTCCTGATTTCACCAGTTTGTAAGTCCTTCAATAACATACTCCGTAGTACCAGCTTATGCTCCACCGATGAAGTTGCTGATACCATAGTTGGAAATGGCTGTAATGACAATCCGGTTGCATCTGTTGCAACAGACACCACTTCAGACTGGCCAACTTCGAAGCTGTACTGTGATGATGACAGCTGTGTCTCAACACGTATTATTGGTCCATTCTCTGATACTATCATCGAATTACCAGATAGTGGTGATCCCACAGTCTCTGAAACTACTGAAACTTCGTCATCTTCTCTGAACACCGAAGGTACATAGCCAGGCTCTCCACTAAGCACGCTCATCGTATCCAGGCTGTGTGTGACTGTAGTACTTGATGCCAATGTGTGCGAATTCGAAGGTTTGGTCTTTATGAGGATAACACTCGTCTGTGTCTCCCTTATGGACCCCATCGGTGTTATAGTCACATCACGTACATCACTGTCAGCATAATACTTAGACATGAGACTCGTGAGCATGCTTGGGTTTCTGTTGATCTCCTGTGTGGGCATCAAGAGCACCAATACGTTTGAATCGTAACTCGTGCTGTTCTCAGCAATGAATCGGTCCAGTAAGCGTCGATGGTATGTGTCTTGCACTATGCCTTCAAACTCACCAGACTCTAGGTGGGACACATACCACGTCCACAGCCGTGAGTATTCGTCTTCTGCAGCAGTATCGAGGTTTCTGTAAGCGAAAGTGGGCATTACCTCTTCTCTATCTGCCTCCTCTTATGGTGAGACTAGTGGGCTTGCTGGGAATGTTTTGTGGTTTATATCACCTTTGTAAGCCCATCCAAGTCGATGAGGCATTTTAATTTAGGCTCGTGGGCAGGGTCCTCTGCTTGGGGATCTGGCACAGGTGTTCTGCCTGGGCGGGAGCGTAGGCAGAGCGTCCACTGTGCGTGGCCCGTCCCAAGCTGGCGGGTCTGTTCCGAGAGAATTTCGCTCTCTGATAATATCGAACGGTGTTTGCTGAAGAAACTTTTTTGTCCTCTTTATGGGTGGGGTCCCTGGTCTCTGTGGAGAGTGCGTGCAATAGACAAACCACGCTATGGATGGTGAACGGTTGTTGTATACTTCGTAAGTTCGTGGTGGCAGATGCTTCAACACAGCGTTTTGTTAAGAAGACTCTCCATATATACTTCTCCGGTGTCTATCGCACCTTCCGGTTAAGCGCACACAGCCAACTGTTTATCCGTTCGGGCCAAGCTTTGGGCCTCGTTACCGAACCCGAGATAAACTCTGGTGTCAATCTCTTGGCCTACCAGTTAGGTTCTCTGCTCTAAAAATACACCACAGAACTGTTATTTCTGCCCCCGCTACCGCTACCGCTACAAGAGTACGATTGAAGAGAGATTATCGGGCTTATTTAGTAGACAATAGCGATCTTCCCGCCGGCGACAACCTCATCGTCATCAAAGCTCATCAGATGGGGAATACATAATCTGTGTCACAAACTTACCTGAATATCTCGTAGTACAAGCTACTCCAAGCACACCATTCTTAATATTCGAAGTGAGTAAATGGCGAAGGTTCACATGTGGAAGTATATGAGAATTGAGCCCTTGCATCAGATTCGTATTGGCCAAATTCGCAGTATCTGACCCGTTGGTATGGTGTGTGTGAAAATGCTTATTGAGATAGTTGTTGTTCAAGTAAACAGGTAGCTCAGGTATTGGGTGCTTGTGCAAGAATTCTTCATCGATTGATAATAGTTCATCGGTGCTGTTCATAAACGTTTGAAACATCTGTGGTACTTCCTGTGTATATAATGGTGAGTTCGGAGGAAGTGGCGTACCGCTCCGTGACTGAAGCTGGGAAATGTCATGCTCAGCTAACGTGGATCTGCTCTGGTTCTTCAAGATTGACGGCGTAGACTTTCTCATGTTATGAATGATCTGATGCTTTTCAACCTTACCGGCTTCAACGTCAGAGTCCATCTTACCAACCTCAAACCAATTCACGACATTACCAGACTTATCCGTTGCAATAGGCAATGCATCCGTGTGGCTAAACTGACCATTGACGATAAACTTCACTCTATAGATTCCCAGTGGCAACTGAAGAGTCGTCTTGAAGAAAAGCTGCCCTTGGTGATCAAAATCCGGTTCGAGCATCACCTTTTCAGCCCATCTATCGAAGGACCCAACAACAAACACCTGGTCAGCCATAACCAAGTTTTTACTCCCGTCTACGTACTTCAAATTAACGTTCTTCGTCTCCGTTCCATCGTCAACTGGGCTAGCCAAGTCTTCGTCAATGCCATACCCATCATCATCGTCGTCATATGTCGTTGTAGTCTCCTCCTGCTTACCGAAATAGTCTCCATCGATGAAGTCATCCGTCAATATACTAGGAGTGGTCACCTTGGGTCTAGGTTGTGGCGATATATCTTCAGAGTATGGAGCAACGTTAACATCCCGCGTCTCAACTTCTGTGATAGGGCGGCTCTTCATCTGAGTCGTCACGATGCCCAAATATTCCTTGTGGACTGCGTGCGGTTTCTCTGTGGTCTTCAGTTAGTACGTTGTGATGTTCATATAGCTCATTCGACGTGGCAGGCAGAGAGCTTTATCTCATGTCACATCAGAGCAATCTAAATCCCTGAGAAGAAGGGGAAAAAACAGGGACATACGGTATCCTCGCAGGCTTGGTCGTCTGTGTGGTGTTGTACTGGCGTTGTTGCCCATTATGTGTGCTAGCTAGATCAACAACGGTCTGGATTGAAGGGCTTAGTATCGAGTGGAAGCTATCACAGTATGTACCGTTAAATCTCAGCCCATTGCACCCCTGGCGCGCAGTTTCGTAATAGAGCCTGAGGCGCACAGTCTCGCTAGAGCGGGCAAAGGGAGAGCTCAACCAGCGCCAGGGGGGTTGGGCCGATGAGATGGAGTCTAAAGCGGTTGGTACACCGATACATGAGTGACGGCCAGTGATGAATTAACAGACTTTTTGAATAGAGTCTCTTTCTTAATCTCTTGGGGCCCTACCAATTTGCTAGGTACAGCAAGGCTGTCAAAAGTTTGCATGGCGTGCTAGCCGTACAAATTGGACAATAGAAGAAACTTCATTTATAGGAAATGGACACCGGGTTATCTTTCTGACTTGCAAACTGCGATCCGTGATTTAGTATTTACTATTTCGACATCTATACCATAGCTTTTGGTTCTTCAACTCATTCTGCAGTGGCCGAGAACTGGAGGAGACACACTCGTGTGCATAATCTTTCGAGGAGTTTTTTCGATTTTCAGACAAAGTCACATCGCTGCACACCACCAAAAGGATGATGAGAGCACAATAATTGTGGGCGGACACTATTCATTGGATCACCCCACTATCTCTGTTTCGAAATCTTATCGGATTATGGTTGAGAGACTTGAAACTCCCTCGAGATAATTAACCATGGCTAAGACACTCAAGATCCAAGATAATTCACTTTCATATGCGCCAATGAGGTATATATGTGGGCGCCTGACTTGAGTAAAGGTGAGGCCTCTGCCACAGACATCAATGCAATTTACAGTTCGTGCTACAAGCACGTTTCATAGAAGAGTTGGATAGTTGACCCAAAAGTAACAACATTAAATAGATACACCTGAAATTATTGAGACGCCTGGAGGAATATACAACATTAAAACACCAGATTAAGCAGCCTCAATTTGACCCTCTCCCTCATTGCGGTGATCCAAGGAAGGGACCAGCCCACTAGAAATGTAGCAATCCAAAAGAAAATGGAATAGAAAATATGATCATAATTTAAAGAAATGAAACTCCATGGTATTGGAGAGTGGGGAGCCTTGGAGCAATTTATAGACGATTGCTCATGGCCCCAGCCTTCCTAGACTTCTTGTTAGCAGCCCTTCTCTCCTTTCTCAGACGCCCTTGCATCTTAGAATAGGTGGCTCTCTTAACAACAGTCTCCAATAACTGTCTCGTCAAAGATGGATATTTTGGATTCACCCTCTCGAACAGCTGATCCAGCAACTGTTCACGGAACTCCTCAGAAGTGTCACGGATCCAAGTCTTATACCCCAATGGGAAATTCAATTCCTTAGAAAACACATCAAGGATAAACTTCTCAACTTTCATGGTCTCCTCTTGTGATGAAGTCTTCAAGATCTCACCAAGTCTGACAATTGAAAGACGGGAATCCAAGGATGATCTTGACTTGACCCCTAAAGAGTTTGAGCGCTTCTTAGGGTTAGGAGAAACGTTTCTGGATGGCTGTGATGATGATGCAGTTGAAGACAAAAGCTGCTGAGGTTGGATATTGTACTCAAACGTCTCCAATGGTGAACTCAACCCAAAGGAATCATTTTGGACTTCAAAGTCACTGCCTTCCGTCTTGACTGATAAAGAAGTCGAGGACAAATTGTCACCAAACATGAGAAGCTCCTTCTTCATCGCCAACACTAGGTCCAAATTCTCATTGAGATAGAGGTTGTTATGGACATACATCTGTGCTGAACTAGACAAGGCAGCGTTCTTTGGCGGTGTGGAGGTAATACTAGATGATAATGAAAGAATGGGTTGTGGGTTCTGTGTTTGCAGATAGTTCTGCCCTTGTGAATAGCCGTATTGTGAAATACCCATCAATGCGTCATCTGCCATGAATCCAGATGACTCTTTTAGTTGACTTATGGCTTCGACTGTCTCCTCTGACTCTGTCTTTGGAATTGTGTCCCCCATGGAATAACTTGGGCCATGGGCAGTGGTACAGTCAGAGATGCCATAGAACGTTTCAATTCCCCCTTGGGACTGCTGCTCCAAGTGATCATCAAAGTCGAGGTAATCCATTTTCGGTCATGTATTGGAAGTGGTCGTGATATTGTCCGATAAGTCTCTCTGCCCCTTCGTTATATCTTTTATGCCAGAAAAAAGTGGGGCCGTGGAGATGGGTTTGACAACTGTGTGATGAAATGTCTGAGCTTTCTAAGCGTAGCGAAGATTCAGAGTTTAGAATGACTATTCAGGGACAGGGGGGAGAAAATGCAGTCACTTTAAATAAAAGTGGAACACGGGGACTATAAATAATGTACCTCAGAGAAGAATTTCAGAAGGAAAATTGACATATCCTCAAAGAATCACTATTATGAAGGACATGCCGAGAGAATCCGCCATACATTTCCCTTTCAAGCCACCTCGCATAGAGGATTACAGAGTAATGCAGCTGTCCGCATGTCTTTGGAGGGGCAGCGCCTCGCATAAACTCAGGGCATTGAGCGGACATCTGCAGAAGCCGACATCAAAAATTAGCAAAGAATCAGGAAATAGGATGCACCTGAAAAGTTCTAATAGATAGACGTACTAATTCTTTTCTAATTGACTCCGTAATATAAGTTCAGCTGCATATATATACATAGTACTCTTGTTCTGTACCCGCTGTTATCACCCGTGGGGCTTGGTCATGTTCGAAGACCAATCTCTTAAGCTGACCAATCATTGTAACAGGATTCTCTCTTAATTCCACAAGACGCAGCATGCCGGAAATGAGCGGACTGTGTAGAACCATCATAATGCTTCTATGCTCAATAGAAAAACAGCTGAAATGGTTAAATATAGAGCACTTTATAACTTATTAGTTATTTGCGTCTATCACATGAACAGTCAACATTAAACATTTTAATGCTCTAAGATTCATAACTTCATGGCAACGTTGAGTTAACTTAGCTGATGGCAAAAGCAGATCCTCTAGACCCACCTGTATTGGTCCTTCTCGCAACTACTGGTCCACCGTTCCAGGCTTCCATCAGGAAGTGCTGTGCGGGCAAAAGTGAGACGAGCGACTTCATAAACTGGACCATATTGTTATAAGTGAACTTCTATCAGGGTATTGGGTCTTCTCTATCATCTGTGGATGATGGTGACAACCTTAGTCATGAGCTCATTTCCACTTGTGCTCAGTGATACTATAATGAACGAGTACAACAACTCTCCTATAGTGTCTGTATCATCAATTAGTCATTTTATGGATTAATCCTTGGAAATGTCAACAAATGACTTAAAGTATTCTGGCTGAACTTTATCACATCCAATGTTCCCAACTCAATCCATTTGGCTGCACCGAAAGTGTCAAACCAAGAGGGGCTATTGGGCAGTCAAAGTTATACACCCTGCTGGTCAAAATAACTCAACTTATTCATACTTTCTTTAGTCGCTCTCTTGTCTTCATTGGGTATGTTCTTCTGCTGGAGAAAGAACGCCCTCAGTGCTTTGCACTACGACGCATTATCTTATTGCAAGACGGAAGTGATAGATATTCAGGATATCTTCTTTAGATACCTAATTATGAAGCTGGCTCTTCCTCTCTTTGTTGCATCTCTAGGCAATTTATTATTGTGTTATGAAATTGGGTCAAATTCTGAACCAGTGATCCTCAAGACACCGAAAATGTCAGGGTTACACATCCCGCAGATCAAACACAGATGATCAACCATCAACTGTGGAGATAATCAAAGCTTAATTCCTCCGCTGAAATTCACCCTTGAAATCCTTCTATTCATAACCTCAGTTGGAATCTTTTCTATGAGAGTGACGATTGTTTCTTGGAAAGCATGTGGCAGTTGAGATGTTGTTTTTGTTGGATTTTTGAGGGGTTCTCTACGTATGGCGAAATCTGTAGAATCTGGTCATAGTCTCATTATATAAGTACATAAATTGAAGGCCTTTGAATTGTGCCTCGCCTAATGATTATCCTCTCTTTTGGATGTTATATCTCTCGAAATCACTCTTCTTCAAATCTTGACGCCATGTACAGATTTTACACTTCAATTGCTTACCCCAATAGATAGGTATCAAGGGCACAAACCAAACTGATATAAACTCTTTGCGCTTTACTGGCTCCACAGAGTAGTTATGGCAATTTGGGCAGGGTAAATTGTTTGGGTATTCAGATATGTACGAGTCGAAACTCTTTGTGCCAAATATGAAGGGGATTGGGATAAACATCGTGACGTAGCTGCTATAAGATAGCTCAGTAATATAGTTGTTGACTGATTGTAGCGTCCTTTAACAAGGGAAGACTGTGCCGACTTCTCAACCCTCTGTTCTTAGCAGTTCAACGCCAACAATAGCAAAGAGGGCGTTGGTGTCACTTTTGGAAGTGTGGTTCGAACCTGGTTTGAGAGTTTTCTCGGGTCTATCGGGGTTGATTAATGTTGTCATCATCAGGCCCGATATGCCTGAGCAAATCGACTGCTTTGAGAGGTTTCTGGGGGAATTCGATTTCTGAAGAGAGAATTGGTAATTTTGAAACGTCGAAGCACAGATGGATGGAACCTGAATGATTCAGAATAGTACACACCCATTCCCTGCAAGGGAAATGTGATAGATAAGACATTCTCTTACAAAAGGTACAGGAGCACCATCCAACAAGGACCTTGATCAACTCCCGACTCAATTTTGGGGAGGGCATCTGAGATTTGAGATCCTGAATTAAGTTGGAGAGGTTCATAAAATTCTCTGCCTTGAAATCATCACATACGATGGTCATGAGGGCCCAGTGTATCTAGTCTTCGACTAACGACAACTCTACAAACAAGACATGAAAGTAACAGATATAGAGAGCTAATGATTGCGCCCTCAATAATAGAATTTCACAGTGATCTGTATCATCTTTGAGATGTCACAACTCATGGATTTGTCCCGTCTGGATGAGAAATTCCTGATTTTTAGCTCGACATTCGAACGTGCTGCGTAACACAATGGAATGCTAGCTCATTGAAAAGGCCCAGAACGCTTAACAGGTCTGAGTTACAACTTACTGATAACTACCGGCTCAATGAATACAATCCAGGAAACTGCTACTATCTCTAGTAAGATTTTCTGGTGACGATGCTGATCATGATAGCAGAAGAGGTGCACTAATCTTTTATAATATCTCAGAGAGCTCCCCGACTAGTCATGCTTTTTCTTATCAACGCAGTGACAATTGGAAGTGACATACTTACCTTTCACGGTCCACTAGCTGCTATAAATTGCCGAGCCTGCTACTTGGGGTCATGGGTGGCTCCTCGGTCCAGTGTCTCTAGCCTGGTTTGATTAGAATATGGATAAATTCATTCACGATAACATCATCAGTGGACTATGATGGCTCTGACTTTTCCTGCTTTGCAAAAATATCAGATTGGAACAAGTGCTGAAGCCGCGTACATTATGCGGTTCGGGGGAAGGAAGATGAAAGGTGTCAGATCAGACGCTCTGTAATAATGTATATATACAATCTAATATCTATAATAAGTATGGTTGTGATGGGCCATTTGAACGGCATTTGCCTTAGGGTCACAGGTATAGTTCGCATTGTTTGAATAGATGTTGTAGTCTGTAGAATGTCCCGTAATGTGCGAGATTGAAAGCTCTCCTTGTTTGAACTCTCTGAGTGAACCACACAGAGAGACACGTTAGCAGATCACGATGATAGATTACCTTTTGGGATGTTGTAGAAGAGAGATGGGGTATTCGATTATACAGTCTGCTTCTCTGGGGCTCTGACTTTCACAGGCTTATGTTGCTCGATGTATATGACTCTGTTTAAGAGTGCAAATTAATTTTGTACTCCCAAACAGAGTCAAACGATATGCACTAACTGCAAGGACTATGTTGGGAATCAAAATAAGTATCGCACTCCTGGTGAACTGTAACCTGTCAGCTCAAGTACAAGATTACATAAATATTGCACTACATTTTTGAGAAGTTCGAAGTGCACCTTCCATGGCCCTCAAGCCTTGAGAATAATGTTCATATGCGTACGTACACACAAATGTGCATTCGTACACGTTTCTGAAGGAACTGTCAGACGCAGTTCTCAGCTTGGTTGCATGCGCTGCTCCAAATTTGGGCCGATCTTTTCGCTACCCCTGAGAAAGAGAATCATCATAATTCGAGAGTTGAGAACTCATTAAGCCAAGTGTAAGGTTCATTTTGCTTGTTCTTGAGAAGCAAACGATCACTGAGGTAATGGTATGAATTACATTGTAGATTGTCTCTCGCTCTTGCTTCCAAAAAAAACACCACAACTTCTCAGTCCAAGTGTGCCATTTCAGCCTCGCCAGCCAAAGCGGTGAACTATGCAGTGACATGCCAAATGTACATATAGAACCTATGCCCTTCAGCCTCCAAAATGTACTTGTCGTCAACATCTGAGATTTTGTTAAGCATGATAGCGCATTCGTAAAATCAACCCGTGATATGGGTACCAGCAGAAAAATCTTAGATCTGGCCCGTAGTCGCAACAATGATTAGAGCTGGAAGCAGCATAAGGGAAGAGCCACCAGGAGTAGTGGCATATGGTCATCTACTTTGACTGCATTATGCAAATCAAAATGGTAAGAAGTCTGAAGGAATCTGATTCTAGAAATGTGTTCGTTTTATCTGATGGTACCAGATTCCATGCACGAGAACCAAATCAGGTTCCAATAAATAAGAAGAGAGAGATAATACAAAGATATCGTCATCCTGCGAACTCCGCATGTCCACTATCTTCGCAAATGCGTGACACTGATCTCAGATCTCTCCCACTGCATAAATATGAGCAGTTTGGCAGAAGGCGGTGAGTGAAGTCTGAATTCCGCCATATCAGTAGATTAGACATTTCATATCTATTATTTATGATCACAGTCGATGTTCAACAAAGGAACAATTAAGAAAAGCTTCTCACATTGTTTCAGATCAGGCGAATCAGTTCTAATGATGCTTCTGATTTGAGATTATTCGTTGAAATGCACCAGAGATAGCTCTTATCTCTTATCTTCACAGATCATAAGCACTTGTTTTGGGCATATCCAAATTTGATGTAAGATAAGGGTGTCTATTTCATTTCTGATTCTGAAAGAAGCTTCTCTTCAACGCTTTGTCATATGCCTTATGTTCTGTGGAATCAACCTCCTTCCGCCTTCTAGTACTTATCTTCACTCCTAGCCTTAAACAGTCTTTAATGTGCTAGCAGAAGCCTATGGAAAATGAAGCTTAAAGAAAAACTTCAAAGAAACTGTACAACCGAAGATCTTGCGCTGGAGTGTCCAAGAATATAGAATGATCTTGTATTTATCTGTGTTCTGTATCCTGACATTCGGCGCCAAACATGTGATAGAATCGCGATATGTAGATTTTACGGAGAGAGAGATTCGGGAGCTATCAAAAGGTTTACAAGATAGAGCATTCATATCCTATCAGGCACGTTTACGTAGGAAATTGCCACAGATTCCGGACCTTAGAAGATGTCCAGTAGATGCAGGATCGATATCAGCTTCTCCACAACAGGGTCTCGCGGGCTACTAAGAAAAAACAATGAGTCAAGTCAGAACTTCAACTGCAATAACTAATCTATGCAGCTCAACCTTGTCTGATGCTAATTTTCATTTCCGTCTTGTCCAGACTCCAAACTCCATCAAAACCTTCCCTCGGGCCTCTACCATACGTATACGGAATACAAAATGTCTTAATTATTGTAAAGTTCGATTAGTAAATCCTTTAGCCTTTTCTGATTGATTGTATATTATAGCATAGTTATTCTCAAGCATGGTTTTTAGGGTTGCTTATATACCTTAGGGAATGGGTGTTTATGGACAACTGACTCGTGGTATGGGGCTGACGTATCTGTATGGTGTTGCCACCAGCTCGTGATAGGACTGACGTAACCGTCTGGCCCTGACGATTATGCATTTTTATCACAGATCGATTAAAATAATTCTTCGAAGTCGAATTTCTTTTTTACAAACTAAGCTAAGACTCAATTTGTTGCTATCTAAGACTCCTTAGGTCACATACTCAAGTACCGAAATATTCATCGGTAGCAGTTTCTTTTAATGTAAAGATTCAAAAAGTCCTACATTCAATTTGATTTCTGGTTCCCACTGAGTGGGCCATATCGTGTGAGCAAAGAAGGTCAAGAATCGGCAATGGGGTTTACCCCCTGCCCCGGTTCCTTTGGGCTATCCCTAAAATTTCTTGTGGCTACTCGCCAGAGCTGTACTATTCATAACCTGGTATAATGATTGGCCTTCTAGAAATAACCAGCGGTTATGCGTTAGGGCTCACTCATACTGAACTTTATCAATGGCACATCGAGTAGCCTGGGCGCAAACTTTTGATCTATACCGAATGAAGTGCAACTCAAATATCTAGTAACTACTAAGAAGGTCAATTATATCTATCATTCCGGTCTATTTAATTCATCAGTAAATAGTAATCGAGATTCGAATGGCTAAAGCTTTTGGGTGATCTTATCGGTCATGCGGTTCATGAATGTATCAATGCTATATAAAAGAACCACAACAGCATGGCACAACGCTATGTTGCCACTCACATCATCACTTTATTCTTCTTTAATCACCTCAACCCCTCCCGGCTCCCTAATTACCCTCTCTTAGATGTGTGCCTGTGCGTCCTTTCGGGTGCTCTCTTCGGAGGATTGAGTGACATAGCGTTAAGATCTCAAAAGGTCTTAAAATTGATATAAAACCGTGTATAATATACAAAATCTTGTCCACTTTCCCTTCAAAGGGTTTCTGCTAAAAGCATGGTAGAGAATCTGCTGGTGATGTCTGCGACGTCCACAGAACAACAGCAGGGACGGCATGTATGGTCTGCGTCATCTGTATCATCGCAGGATAAGAGAAAGTCTGGTGAATATGAAGAAAAAGAACTGGAGTATATCACAGCCCAGTCTTTCAGCACAGATACTACACTGAGCAGCACCTCATCTAAAAGTATACACATGGACCTATCATGCCAAATGTCATCATCCAGGCTCTATCAGCTGGCAGTAGATGCAGAGAAAATTGAGAACAAGCAAATACAACAGATGAACACCATTAAGTGGGAAGCTCTGACAAAAAAGGAACGAAAATCCTTAAAGAAGACAAATGAAAAATATTATATCAAATTCCATAAAGTGGATGAACTCACTAAAGGGCAGCATTTTGGTGATGAGTGGAATTTGGCTTTTAAAGAGCTGAGGAGGTCAGAATGGGAAAAGTTCAAATATATCGCAAGAGGTGATGAGTAAGAACGTCGCAAGCCCTACCAGAAGAATTTTGCTCGATCATCTGTATATAATTTTCTCTTTTGGTTTAGAACTTCGCATAATGATATGGAGTGATGATGATAGGTCGTTTGAAGAGCTCTTGGGACATTTTTGGAAATCCGCAATACCACAAAGAACGGCTAAGCATTGTGTATGAAACGGGGATATGGCATTAGTGATGCATAAACAGTGGACATCTGAGTGTATTACTCGAATATTTAGCTGAAACTGATGAAAGGAATTTGTTCATGAATATTCTGCTTAGAAATATTAACATCAGTGAAATAAATACTTCACAAATCACTGATTCTTCGTCTATCGATAATACTGGTTCATATACTTATTTTCAGTGTTTTGGGAATACCCATCGTTATCACTGAATTGAGAGTCTCGGTGAGTAGCACACAAAATATTCTTATCCAAGATCAACTAATTTACCCAAAAGGGCAAAAGAGCAAATGAGTGACTAGCTTCTAAGGGTGCGTCGAGTTGCGCAAGGTTGCAGATTTCTGGTCCAATCACTAAGCCCTCGGAAACTTTAATAAACAATTATGATATTGAATATTTAATGAGTTTGCTTCAACCGAGGAGATATATCATCGGTGGCCCTAGAAAAATTATATATTTTGATTTGAGTGGTGATGAATATATATGCGTACAACATCCTTGTTCTTTTTTTCGCAATTTGCACAAAAGTTCTGGCATTCATGCCGAGACTAATAATTTTAGTAGCTTTTCTGGGTTGAAGCTTGGGAGCGGAATCAATATCGTCCTTGACTGTCATATGGGAGTAATACATCACTCAGAGTTATTTATATCACGATTTCAATAGATAAGGCAATACTAACTGTTGTTGCACGACAATTGACTTGTCAGTTTAAACTTTCTGCGCGAAGCTCTTGGAATGGTGCAAAGGATAGGAGTAATCTGAATTCTTGACATTAAATATTTACCCGGAGTGACCAGAGGCTGGCCTTACACAGGAAATTGGTACGTTTAAACATGTTGAAGTCTTTGAGTTCGCTAGAAACTTCTGAGCCCTGGGCTCTCAATGTCTTAGAATATAATGATGAGATGCTATAGTTCACTCAGCCTTGTTTCAACCTTGAATCGATTCCATACAAGGCTTCGCAGAGCTAGTATGAAAACCGATTATCAAATCGTAGCACATCCAGGTAAGCAGAAAAAGCATCCACAAATTATCCAAGTAGGTCACTTTAGAGTTCACGAATGGAATGAAAATGTGAGTTGCGCTGCCGTTTCCATGGTGATGTTGTTTGTTTACCACCAAACGGCCGATTCGGATGTGTAAACAATAAAGGTAAACAAACGCACAGGGAGGTTTAGCTGTGGATACCGCAGAGTTCAAGGCTCGAAGCGCTATGGTCTGTGCCTCCCAAGCACTTCCATTACAGTAAACATTGACAGCTGGCCACCGGTTTGTGTCAAAAGCTCAGTCAACATAATATCCATCCAAGCATGGAAATTCGTCAACACTGGCATCTTTCCGAAAACGGAAATTGCGAAAACTTTGAGGCGCACGCGTCTTTTTTTCAGCGCCATGGTGCTGTTTTTTCGAAAGAGACCGACCAAAGTTCTAAACAAAAATCCCCCTTTCACTTTCCCTTTCTCTTTTCTTCTGACCTTGTCTTTCGTTGAGAAATTTCAAACAACAATGCAATTCAAATCATTCGTTTTGACCAGTGCCCTTGCTGCTTCTGCTTTGGCTGCTAGTGAGTATTCTTCCTTTCTATCTTCATTCCAGTCTGATTGTATTCTTCTGGACCCGTGGGCAAAATCTCCACGAAGGGTTGGGATTTGACAGGAATCTGCCGGCCTTCAGGAAGCAATGAGTGATCTAGGAGGTAGAGATGCTCAAAAGAGGTCAATGGTCAATCGCTTATACGCTAGTACCATCCGTTTGATTTCTTCGGTTTCAGCTTGATCATCCTTTGGTCAGATCTCCTCACAGGAAGGGAAAGGTTGAGAGCTATTACCCGAGAAACTAAGCCATTTGGTACTGCATTCGGACAGCAGTGGACTCTACTAGACCACTTGGCCTAGCTGTATCTGTCTTGCACTTTATTTTTGGAATTATCGTTGTCTTCAGTCTGCTAGATATTCAGGAGCTAATGACGGCCCTTTTCACCCACGACGAACTCGACTGGATAATTCGAGGAACTTGCAACGCAGTCAGGCCACTCTCTTTCTCTTCACATTCAAGTGAGCGTCTATCTCCACTGTCATTCCCTTACAAAACTAGTGTCTTTGGCTGTTCTATTTTTATCCCGAGCCCGTCGCCGTCCACAAGAAAAGCGCCAGTCTGAGATTTTCCGAGAACATCCTATTGTTCGAAATACTAACAAATGCGTAGGCTCTTCTCAAGCTTCATCTGCTTCTGCAACCACCTCTTACTCCATCGCTTCTGGTTGTTCCTTCGAGACCGCCACTGCCACTGCCCAAACTGATTTGGACAAGTTCAGTGGCTGTCAAGCTTTGCAAGGTGACTTGGTTATCACCGGTAGTTTAGGTGCTGCTGCCCTTAACACTGTTCAAGCCATCTATGGTTCTTTGACCATCTCCAACGCCACTTCCCTTTCCTCTTTCTCGGCTGGCTCTTTGACCACCGTCACCGGCGAGTTGAGCTTGAGAGGTCTGACGATTCTTTCCACTTTAAACTTACCATTGTTGACCACTGTTGGCACCGTCAACTTTGTCACTTTACCAGCTCTTTCAACCATCAACTTGAACTCTGGTATCTCTCAGATCACCTCTTTGATCATCTCTGACACATCTTTAGAGACCTTGGATGGTTTCGAAGTGACATCTTTGGATACCTTCAATGTTAACAACAACAAGAATTTGGCTTCTATCGACTCTCAATTGCAAAACGTTAAGCAAGCTCTTGAGGTTTCTTACAACTCTGGTGAAGTTGAGGTTACCTTTGACAAATTGGAGTGGGCTAACAACATCACCTTCCGTGACGTTGCTTCCGTCTCTTTGTCTAAGCTGGCCGTTGTTAATGCCTCCCTGGGTTTTATCAACAATACCATTACGGACATTGTCATCTCTTCCTTGACTGAGATTGGTGGCTCTTTGTCTATCGACTCCAACAGTGACTTGGAGACCATTGATCTTTCTAACTTGACCAAGATTGGCGGTGGTTTCGTTATTGCCAACAACTCTGCTTTGGATGTTATCTCTGGTTTCGACGATCTGGAGACTGTCGCTGGTGCCATCATCTTTGAAGGTAACTTCACCAACGCTTCTTTGCCATCTTTGAAGAAAGTTTCTGGTGGTGTTTCTATCGAATCGGATGGTAAATTGAACTGTGACAGCTTCAACGCCTTGGCCAAGAAGGGTGCCATCCAAGGTAACTCTTATGTCTGTAAGGGTGCTTCCACTTCCACTTCTATTGCTGGCTCTTCCACTTCTGCCGCCTCTTCTGCCGGTTCTTCTTCTGCTTCTTCTGCTACTGCCACTGCCTCCTCTTCGCACTCTTCTTCCTCTAAGGCTGCTGCTGGCTCTGTTACTGTTGGTGCCTCCTTCTTGACCGCCGTTGCTGGTGTTGTCCTCGCTTTGTTGTAAGCTTGATATGCGATTGATGCTTTGAAAGACTAAGTAGTCGTTTTATACCTTGGTATATCATCAAGGGAAAAAATTATAATCACAAATTGGACAGTGTTCTTACTTATTCTTCTATCTCTTTTATTCTTGTGCTATAAGGGGTGTAATATCACTTACTTTGTTACCTTTTATCTTTTCTACTCTATAATTTGTCACGGTCCTTATCGAAAAAACTTTGATGTAGATGAAACTGTATTACATTCGTTTACAAACCCTTACCATAATTACCACTCTCGTAGAAATCCAAGATGATCTGAACGATCCTCTCAAGGGCCTCGAGCCACTCTTTCAATTGGGCAAGGACTTGCTCTTGGTCTTGTCCCAATCTCTCAAAGAAGTCCTTTCTGTATGGACAGGCCTTCATGGCGAGCTTGAAGATTGGCTTAACGACAAATGAGTGGTATTTGGACAAAGTCTTCCCGTAGGCATCGGTGAAGGTCTTAGCAAGTTCCTTATCTGGACAATCAACAGTCTCTCTCATTGCCTGAGCGGTGAATTGCAAACCACGAGAGAGCCATAGCAGACCCTGGGTGGCCTTGGTAGCCTTCTCAGCCTTCTCGTTCAAGACAAGATCTTGAAGAGTCGAAGACTTATCTGGAGTAGCCAAAAGACGGGCACGGATCTTATCAACATTACCCTGCAAGTCATTTTGAACAACGGTAAAGGCAGAGGAACCAAGTAAATCTGTTATGAGAGTTAGTACCAAGCAATACACACTATATGAAACACACATACCAAACAACTTGATTAGGGCTTCAGAGGCCTCGAGGAACTCAGCAGTGGAGATCTTGCCATCGGCGACTGGAACATCACTAAAGGATCTCTTTTGTTGGTCAAAGAAAGTGGACATGGTGTAAGGTGCAATGCGTCGTTTCAACTTGTGCGTATAGTTAACAGAGTGGGAAGATTTGGCTGTGGACGTTTCTTGTTTACTGTTCGAGAACATGTGGCACCAACCACGATGGATGGCGCGTACTAGACCACGACGTCAAACCTACAAAAGTACACACACAGAAACGGAACTTAATCTTTTAAGTGGCTTATTATGTTCTACCAAGTCTTTTGAGTCTCATTTTCTCGGCATAGGACATCTTGCCGCCTGGTACCGTTGGAGATGGTTGCTGAGCTGGCGGAGTTGGCTCTTGTCTTGGGATTGGTGCCTCTCTAGCAACTGGACCAGCATCACTTCTAGCTCCAGGTGGTCTATAAGTACCTCTAGCAGAAGGTGGTTTGTAACCACCCGTGGAACGAGTAGCAGATTGGCGAGCAATTGCCTCCTCTTCGGCTTGTCTTTGCTTAGCAGCCATCTCATCGAGCTTTCTGGCTTCTTCACGTCTCTTCTCTTCGAGAGCCGCTCTTTGTGCCTCCTCTTCATCTCTCTTCTTAGCAGCCTCGTACTCCGCCAAAGCCTTCTCATAACGCTCTTGACGGATTTGCTCAATACGGGCCTTCTTGGCAGCCTCCAACTTAACAGCTTGCTCCATGATCAAAGATTCACGCTTAGTAGAAGCCTCGGCATCAATTTCATCTCTGAAACTTTCGTAATCTGGGACAATCTTTTGCAATCTGTCACGTAATTGAATAGCCTCTTCGTGATCTTTCTTAGCAGTAGCAATTCTCTTGGCCTTGAACTCCTCATAGATCCTCAAGTCCTTATCCTTTTGAGCACTAGCATCCTTCTCCAACAGTGGAAGCTCAGCCTTTCTGTAAGCTCTCTCAGTATGGTCCAATTTCTTGAACATAGACTTGACATTAGACTCCAAGTCATTCTTGTCCTTCTCCAATTGCTTAACTTGCATGTCACGGAGTTCATCAATATTGACCTCTTCCAAGTTTTCAATGTCTAACTTCATACCATGAGACTTGATCTTAGCAATCAACTTCTTCTTGTTTTCATTCTCAACAGCATCCTTCTCACGTTGAATTCTCTCTTCCAGACGACGCTTGGCTTCCTCTTCAACACGCTTGGCCTCAGCAGCCTTCTCCTCCTCCAACTTGTGTTGTCTAGCCTTAGCGACCTCTTGTTCACGTTGCTTCTTCTCCATTTCAGCCTGCTCCTTACGTTCCTCAAGCAATTGACGAGATCTCTCAATCTCTTCACGCTCCTTAACCAAGGCTGCAGTAGCAGAAGCGATCAAGCTTTCACGAAGTGTCTTTTGTTTCTCAGCATATGATGGATCAGTGTATTGTGCAGAAGCATACAAGGTCTTTGCCAAAGTGGACAATTGAGTTTGAATCAAATCAGCTGGAGACGTTTGCAAAGCAGAACGTTGCCCGGAAATCTCCTCGAACGGATCAGAACGGAAAGTGATGACACCAGCATCGTGGTCAATATAGAAAGATAGCTGACCGTCTCTACCGGCATTAAGCAAGAAGCTCTCAATCTCTAATCCGGACAATTGAAACTTACCTTGGAAAGTAGCCAAGTTAATCAAGAAGTCCAATTTAACGGATTCGTAAACTTGAGAAACTTGTTCAAACAAACGGGTCATGAGAACCTTCGTCAATGGCTTAACATAAGGAGCAAACACTGCATTGGCCTCGATGGCAGCAGTGATCTCGTTCAAGTCCTCACGGATGGACAATGGGTGGAAGTCAGCTTCCAATAATTGGTACAACTTCTTGATGGTTGGGTCAACGTAGTCGTAAATGGTCTTGGTCAGAGCGGCACTGATCAAAGACTCTCTAGTTGGAATTCTTTGGAGATTCAACAATGAAACCAAACGCTGTGTAGATGATTGGGAATATTGTTCGTTGAAGTCGGAAGAGAAAGGCTGTTGAGGAATAGCCAAGGAGGACAACAAGAACACAGAGGCGTAACGAGACAGCTCTTCCTCAGTGGCCATTGGAGACTGAGAGTACAGGTTAAAGTACTTGTTCCAGGCGGCAGCATGGAAGAGCGCATTGTCAGAAACAAGGAAGATCTTGGCCAAGTTCTCATAGTAAGAGACCATCATATGTGGCTTGACTGGACGTCTTGAAGAGCTGATCAAGCCGTGGATATCCTCGATAGATCTGTAGGCCTCCTGCCACAACTCCAAACGGACCGAGACATTCAACTGGTTGAAACGTAAGTCAATGTAACGTTGGACGGTCTCTGGATCTTGCATGTCAACCGCGTTAACTTGCCTAATCCCACCCTTTTGAGAAGCAGTCTGGATGTGAGTACGCAGCAGCTCAGACAATCTCTTGAATTCATTAGTTCTGTTGTACTTCAAGCAGAACTTGTAAGCTCTTTGAACAATAGCAGAGTAAGTAACCTCGAGACGGGCATTGTTTCTCAAAAGATCCAAAACCAAACGGTATGCCTCCCACAAGAAACGCAACCATGGGGCAACAAGCTCTCTATCAGCACGGTCCTTAGACTGTTCGCTGGAAACAGCAGACAACAGGATGTCTTCTGGAGAGTCAGCCTCAAAATCATCTTCAACGTTATCTCTCTCATCAGCTTCAGCTTGGGCAGTTTCCAGCTTCTTTTCGGCAAGTTCAATCAATCTACGAGACACATTCTCGACAGCTGGAAGACCATTCTCAGACAATTGAACGTTCTTCTTGAACTGGTGCAAACCGTCTTTCAAAGTGAAGCCCTTTCTCAGATCAACGCTCAATTTTACAAAAAGTAAAGCGATTGGTTCAAGGGAGGCAGGTGTAACGGAACGGGTTCTCTTGGAAGTCAAGAACTCGTGAAGAATCTGAAGGGCCGACTCAGACTTGCCAACGGCAATGAGTTCCTCAGCTCTCTGGAATTTGTGTTAGCATCTTAACAATTAAAGCTCGGTTGAAGAGATCCCAGCACCTCGCGCATCTTCAAGCTTTAGAAGCTTATCGAAGAGGACTGCAGATCAACATACCTTCAGAACGTTGTCTGGACGAATCACTGGTGGAGCCATGGTGATGTAAATGGTCCTTTTAGAGGCTTTATGTTCTAAATAGTGCTAACTATGGCCTTGTGGACCGTCTCTAGAGAGGGAAAAAAAACGTGAAAAAAGGCTGGACAGAAATTTACTGCGGAAAATCTCTGTTAACTATGAGAACAAGCGTAATATTCAGCACCAGATAGGCGTTGCCACGGAAACCACAGAGAGGACCCTCGAGCGAATGGATGTGTCAAAAAGGTCAATTTCTTTTGACTTTCCAATTGTTCCGCGCTGACAATTTAGGATTAAAGATATGAGCTCGTTTCTATCAAAGTTGCTATTCAAGAAGGTATGACATGAAACGTGCGCAATCCTGACTATGTAACGCTATACTGACGCTGCAGACTGTCGGACAGGTGAACGTCGGTGGGACTGAGGACCCTTTCTACGAAGTTGTGAGTATTAATTACTTGAGTGTGCATTACTTCAGTATTGACATATCAGATCCCACATGAGGAGCTCGGGATCTTCCAGAGAGATGGCGCCAAGAGAAAGAAGCCACTTCCACCTGGTCTCTCAGAGAATGACACAAAAGTGTTGAAATCAGTAAGAAGCAAGGCCTACCATTTTGATCTTGCATTTGAATGCTGTTGTGGTTGTAAATTGGGATGGGTAGGACTAATAGGATTGCTCCCTTGGATTGGTGATGTTATTGCGTTGTACTTGAACATGACTTTGGTCAGAAGGGCAAGAGAAATCGAGGGCGGACTACCGAAGTATATTGAGGCCCAAATGATGGCTAATATCTCATTTGACTTCAT
Organism: Williopsis suaveolens; assembly: GCA_003708225.3. Taxonomy (NCBI): domain Eukaryota; kingdom Fungi; phylum Ascomycota; class Saccharomycetes; order Phaffomycetales; family Wickerhamomycetaceae; genus Williopsis; species Williopsis suaveolens. The sequence goes on along the minus strand of PPNS03000014.1, from coordinate 142,058 downwards.
GATTGGACTTATCCCTTTGGTTGGAGATTTGATAAATATAGCATACAAGTGTAACACCAGGAACTGTATTTTGCTTGAGGCTCACCTGAAGAAAATATACGCCAAAAATCACTATACAGGTGAAGAACCCAAGTATCAACAACTGACTGGAGGAACAGTACACCCAATCAGCCCAACACCGAAGGCGAATACATAATAAAATATGTCCTGTATAATTAGATATCATTAATTCAGTGATGGATAAATGCTCGGTTTTTCTTTCAACATAAATTGTCATTATAATCTTCTAAGTTTGGCCTTCAGTATACTCATTGCCAATGCAACTTCTCCTTCAGGTTCACCATTTAAGATCACAATAATATCCTTGCAATTTCGTCTTCTGAATCACTATCTGAGATCACCACAACATTCTCATTCTTCGCTAGAAAAGCCCTAGTCTCTTGACGTTTCGAACCGGTCCTCTGATCAAGAGAATCGCGGCAGCTAGACCTGGTAATGATCCTCTTTTTCGTGATAGTGAGGGTCTTAGTAACAACAGGTCTAGGGACAGTTCTAGGTTGTTTTACCTGTTTCTCAAGCTGAATCTTAGAAGAGGACATCAAAACCTCCTCCTTTGTGGGAGAATTGTCATCCGAATCATCTGACCTACCGCTCTCGCTATCTATCTCAATAGGGCATTCTTGATCATTCACCACAATGCTGTTCCTAGTCATGTACAGCTTAATAGCTTGAGAGTTCTTCGTCTGGGAGGGAGTTGATAATTGCACTGGTAACTTGGCAGATGATTTGGAGTAAGCAATATCCTTTGGCTCTGCAACAGGCAAAGGAGCTGTTGTGGAACGGGTTCTAGGTGATCTCAAAGGTAATGGCGATTGTGATCGTAGACTTTGAACCTGCTTCTCACCATCTTCATTGAGCTTCAATTCCTTAACGATTGGTGATCCATCTGAACTGCATGCATGCTTTGGCATTTTGGAAGATTTAGGACTGGCTATTTCGAAGTCTTGTGCACTATGATACTCATCTTCCGAAGAATCGCTTGTGAACTCATCCAGGATACTCTTACGAGCCGGCAAATACATTTCTGATGATGACGACTTAACATCAGCTTGAACACTCCATCTCTTGCTACCATGCATCAGAGCACCGACTCCCTCAGGAAAGTGACGTGTCATATCACATGTTTCTATTCGCTCTGGAGATATTCTCTGTCTCGATAATCCAATTATCTTTCTTTCGGCAAGCTCACCGATAGATGCACGTCCGATTTTCTCTTCAAGAAGAAGCGAAAATGTCTTCATTGGAATGTTCCTCGTATAAGGCCATGCAAGTTGATAAACCCTTTGATGGCGACAACAGCGATGACAGTACTCTTTAACTCTATGTTGAATATCGACCTTGAAGTAAATTCCACAATGTAAACAATCGTATGTGGTCTTCAATTCTCTTGCTTCCATCAGGCTGTTGGGATAAATATCGGATGCGAATAAGCTATGAAGTGTTCTGTTCTGAGCACGAGCTTTTAAGACTTCCTTCGCTATTCCTTCAGAATCTAGTGCCAATGAATCCAAGCATGTATTTCTTGGAAACACGCTCAGAATGGACCATTGGTTGCTCTGCGATGATGGAGCTTGTATCTTGTTTCTAGAACGTAACACTCTACCACCGATGAGATCACCTTTGGCTTGTTCAGGAATTTTATGAAACAGTCCAATTTCCTGGTATTCTGTTAATGGTACCTGCCTGAGAATGGACAGTCTTTTCCCCCAATCTAAAACTTCCCTAGGGTCTAACAATTCCGGAGAAGTATCTGAATCAGAAGTGTCTTCTTGTCCATTTTTCGACATTGGCGTCGATTCTTTAGTATTATTATCAGAATCGTCGATGACTATGACATCAGTTTTACTATCATCTTCATCTTCATCTTCAGATGTCGGCACGTCAATCAAAGGAGCTGTATCTGGTATTTCAAACCTATCTGGATCGAAAAACCCCTTATGATCTCGTTCACAGGTTACACAGAGACAATCCTTGTTATCTTTACCGAAGTAGTTCGGTGAGTAGGTCACAGTGATCTCTTCACCAGTGAGGATCTTTCTAACAGCGATGATCTTCATACCTTTACCACCGGCTCCAAATCTGGCATTACCTGAACAATTATGATTCACAAATCGACTTGGCCCAAGCATGAGACAAGGTAGTTCACGACTAGAGATGTTGATGACACTGAAATCGTTTTGATCAAGCGAGAGTTCATCCTCAGGTAGCAACTCGGCGAAAGACCCTGTAAGAAACCTGATCTCTTCACCTTCATCATAATCTTTTCTAGCCACAATACATGCTTCTTCTGATCCACTTCTAGACCTGTATCTATTCGTGACATTGACTTCAAAGCCGCAATCTGGGTGGAACAGGCTCAAGTACCTCTGTAAATGGAGACGGAACTCTCTCAAGACGTGTTCATCATCGCCATACCGCTCCAAGAACTTCCTAGTTACCGGGTGCTTCATCAACAGACCTGAGCACTTCTTTATATTCGGCTTATCAGTTTCGATGATGTATTTCGTAAGAAGCCTCAGAATGATTGTGTTGTCGATCACTAGTGGCTTCTGGAAACCCCTTCCCACTTTTCTCGTCTTGATCCAATAGTAAGTGTTGTCGATGAGGTTTCTCGTTATGAAATCATCAGACTCTGCAAGAACCAGCCAACTCAATCCAGGGGCTCCTGCTTTGGAACCTGATCTGCGCTTCCTTTTCATGTCCAGTTTTCTTTATAATGTGTATTGTATCAATAGGACAAGCCTGACCCGAAAGCATTCCATGAGAGTTTCGGAACAGTGCGCTTAACTTCTAAGGAATCTCACTTATAGAAGGATACCAGCTTGTTATAAAAAAGTCTAATCAGTCTGCTGGTTACTTCGCAAAGTTTTAAAACGTAAGACAAACGCGTTGGCTTCATCTTTTTTGGCGTCAGGATTCCTTTCTCGTATTTTCTAGCCAAACGTGGTAGGGAGATTTTGGGGCGCGCTCTTTACAAAAGAAGAAGAAATAGGCTGGTCATTTTATAACGTAAACATCCACGGTGAAGTCCTCCTCAAGTTCAGTATCTCCTACAGTGTCACTCAGATCCAAGTCTTCATCGTCAAACACAAGTCGTAGTCTCGTCGTTGGTTGAAGACCGGTCTTCTTCAAGTAGTACGATGCCAACTTGGATATAAGAGTATCAGGCTTAACTTTGACCTCGATCTTTGCTTTATCACCACCTTTAAGAGTGATTTTGAAGTAGCCATCCTCTTCTGACTCTTCAGGTTCCGCCGTCAAATGACGCTCTTTATACTCGATCTCCTTATCAATCTCTTCAAACTCTTTGTCATCTGCATGTAAGTCATATCTATCCATCTGGATCTGTGCCTTTGCAATACGATCGAGCTCTTCTTCGTGTTCAAGTTCTCGCAATTTTTTGATCTTCTCTTGTTCCTTATACTCCTGTATCGTGATAATCTGTGATCTAGTGTAGAGCCCTAGATCTAGTTCAATAGGTCCAACTTCAGGAGCACTTATATTAAGGGAATCCGGTTTCATGAAATCCAAAAGCTCCATGGAATCTCTCATAAGAACAACATTTTCAGGAACATAGATATCTATCAATGTTTCACTAACACCGTCTTGAGCGCGCAAATACTTCAAGATCTTGGAGATGACAGAACTAAATGGTTTATGGCCTTTCATATCGATATGCAGGGGATGATTTTCACTTCCTGGAAGATATGATGTAATGTTGATACTGTATTTCTTTGGATTTTGTAGTAGTTCATTCGAAGTAGACCGATCTCCACTATCCAGCTGTCCTTCTCTTTCTGAGAGGATCCTCTTGGCCTTCGATTGGGCAGACTTTAGTCTCTCGGAAAACTCATCCTCAAACTCCATTGATAACTCATCATCCTCTTCATGTTGCCTCTTATACTGCTCTGTAAGTTGTCCTTTAACTTCTCTTCTTAGAGCCTCTTCGTCAAACTCTGGGAAACTCAGCTTATGCTTCTTCTTCGGCGCTGATATTCCGTCGTCGTCATCTAAGACTATAACTTGAGAGATATCCCCGCCCAGTAGATCTTCCTGTTTGCTCACCAATGTGCTGGAACTTCCACCTGCAACCCCAGGTGATCCCAGGTCAACAGGTGTATCAGACTTCTCTTTCTTAGCTTTCCTCAACTTCTTTCTTTTCTTTCTAGGCTGCACAACAGTGGTCGGTCTGAAACTCATCGAGAAAAAGTCATCATCGATACTCTCGGTGATCTGTGGAATCTGTGTGTCGAGGGAGGACAAATTGACCGGTTTGGTATCAGCTTGCTCCTTGGAATCATCAGCCTGAGCAATAAGAGTTGTGTCCTGTTTTTCAGTCATCGGCACGGACTCTGGCTTGTCCGCCAGAGAGGTGTCAGCATTGTAGTAATTAGAAAATGTTATTTCGCCACTCTCATGGGAATTATTTTCTGGAGTTGTCACATTGCTCGACTTTGCCAGTACCTGATCAAGCACTATCGCTTCCTGGCGCTTGTTCCCACAATCGTCATCAGATGTCGTAGCGGTCTCTAGCGAACTGCCTGTCATATCTTTAACACTATCAAACATCCCTTGTCCTTGTCTTTCCGCAGTAACATCAACAACTTGTCTTGCCGCCTGAGTGGTTTTGTCTCCAGCGACTTTGCGTTCAATGTCTTACTTATATGTTTTGATTTCGCGTATGCAATCTAAAAAATATCTCAAAAAAGCTGGTCACGTGTGATGACAAAGGCCCATCTATATACCACAGCTCCTGAAACTTACCATTGTTCTCAACTTTAGGAGTGTACAAGGAATATCGATAGAAGATGATTGGCCTTTCCACAAAGTTGATTCATGCAGATGACTCTTTGAACAGAGTCCCAGATGTCGGTAAGTACAGAATTTCCCAGTTTGGGCATAATCTAACACATTATTAGTTACTCCAATCAACGTGAGCACGACTTTCAGATATGACCCTAATCCAGATAATTTGGAGGCCGTGGTGGACCTTCCAGGTGGCATCTATCCTGATGATCAATTGGTGTACTCTAGATTGGCCCATCCAAATGCTTCCAGACTGGAACAAGTGTTTGAAGAGATCCTCGGTGCCCCATCAGTCGTTTATTCTTCCGGTATTGCCTCTTTCTACGGTATCATGACCCATTTCAATCCAAAGCAAGTCGCTATTGGACCATGCTACCACGGTGTCAAAAAGATCATTGATATCCATACTAGAAACTTTGGATTGAAGCAATTGTCATATTCCGAAGAGGACTTGGATAAGTTACAACCAGGTGACTTAATTCACATCGAAACCCCGGTCAACCCACAAGGTACGTCTAAGAGCATCAAGTACTTTGCAGATAAAGCGCATGAAAAAGGTGCTCTCCTATCTGTGGACTCCACTTTTGCTCCAACGCCTTTGCAGGATCCATTTAAGTTTGGTGCTGATATCGTTATGCACTCTGCTACAAAATACTTTGGTGGTCATTCTGATCTTTTGGCCGGTGTCATTGCTATCAAAAGTAATGATACCAAGAAGCAGTTGATTGAAGATAGAATCTACTTGGGTACCAATATTGGTAATCTGGAAGCTTATCTTCTCTTGAGATCTCTCAGATCTTATGAGTTGAGAATCAAGAAGCAATCTGATAATGCCCTTAAAGTTGTTACATTCTTGCATGAGAACAGGAACAAGTATAAGGCCTTGAAAGAGATCTATCACTCCTCCTTACAAGACGAACCATTCGTCAAGGAACAATTGCCAAATGGGTATGGCCCAGTTTTCTCTATCGTCGTGGACACGAAGGAAACCGCTAAACACCTGCCATCCCGCCTGACATTTTTCCATCATGCGACTTCCCTTGGTGGTCTTGAATCCCTCATTGAATGGAGAGCCATGACCGATCCATACGTGGAACAGACCCTACTGAGAATCTCCATAGGTGGTGAAGATCCAGCCGACTTGATTGCTGATCTTGACCAAGCTCTTTCCTCTTTCAACTAAAGAAGACATCAGATTATACTGTGAATAATATCTACACCATCAATAAAACATTTCTCTAAAAGATTATGACTGCGTTATAAGAATCACCATCTCCATTCCTTGACATAATCACCAAGCGCACTCTCAAAAGTATCATACTCCAATGCGACTTCAGTTTTCAATCTTCTTGTGTTTTCACTTTCCAATAAGGTATTATAACTCCAATCCAAGAAATCTTCCATGTTATAGCTCTGTTTTCTGAAAGGCTGACTAAAGATCTTGGCCAACGTGGCGACATTTGGATGGTAGTGGGAAGCTAAGGTCTCCATTTCCCATAGAGAACTCTCAATAGCATTGGTCTTTAATGGATCCTTCTCAGTGTCGTCATATGGGTCAGTGTAGTTCTCAGATGTGTTGACGTTTTGCAGAAGGATCATACAAGTTGGATGTCTCTTCAACAAATTGTAAATAAAGGGAATCACAGTAACGACAGCAGATGGGGATGATACGATTGAAAGACGAGCCAACTTCTTGATGAATGATGCAACCAGAGCAGCCGGTAAATGTGTGGATGAAAGGAAGAGATCTGTCAATCTGAAAAATCTCGATCTGTACTTCACATGGAGCAAATTGTAATCAAGTAAAGTGAAAAGCTTAGTGTAAAAGTTTGGATAATCGAGATTATAGTTCTTAATGAGCTCAAACAAACCATTCAATGCAAGAATAGAGATGATACCACCAACTTCATAAGAATCTGTGAGAAAATCCATGAGGTTCGTGGGTTTTTTGAAATAAGGGATGATTCTCTTGTGAAGAATGAGAATGGTAGTCTTGTATTGATCAATAGATAACTCCTTCCCTAAGAAATGAAGCCATTTAGCTTCAAAGTTGGTCTTATATTGATGTTGGTTGGAGACGATTGAAGGTAAGTTATTAAGGAACGTCTTAGAATCTTCAAATGGCTCAGAGATGATGGTCTTTCCCTTCATGATTGTGAGAAATTTTGAGAAGGAATCTTGGTTCTCAAGCTCTTTGACATCCTCAATAGATAGTTCAGACACGAAATAGAATTGCAAATCATAATACTTCTGGTAATAGCTGGATACGAACTCTTGAATGACAATGTTTGAGTTAGTGCCGTCAGGAAGAATATCACCGTTGTGCGATTTGAGTAACGCAGTTAGGAGGTCCTTATAGGACTTGGTTGGGAAGTAAGGGCTGACAGTGCCGTCTTTGGAAGTTGATGCAAATTGTGAGCTCTCAAACTTAAGCAACTTCATGTAAATGTCAAGGTTATCCACAATGAGAGAGCAGTCTAATGGGACATTCTCTAAGAAGAAAAGCAAGTTGAACTTGTACAATTCGTATGCCTGTTTGAGTTTCTTGAAGTTGGATGGATCTTCCTTCGCTGGTGTCAATTTCTTCAAGCTGAACAAGCTCTCGAAGATCTTAAAAAGTTGTAAGTTCAAAAATCTTGCTGTGTTCTCATACTTGGAAAGGCCTTCCTCTGATTCAAACTGTTCCAGAAAGTTGTCAAAGAGACCGATGAGTTTTGTGAGAGAAGAGACATTAACGGACTCAATGTTTCCGAGAATCTCCCTGGTCTGGGATGAAATGCACTCTTTTGAAAGAGGATCCTCGATGCTCTTTCTCTTCTTGTTTGATCCTTTGGTATGAGAACCAGATTCTCTCTTGCCCATAATGATTTAGCCGATTCTAATATTCTTTTCTTGTTAACAAGCTTAGAACTTCAAAATTTTCTTGGAACTCATCCCGAAATGTGGTGCGTACCGAGGAATATTGGACATCTTTACAATCATTTAATCGACTTATTCGTACGTTTGCTTTGATTTGAAAGCTGAGACTCCGTGTTACTATATCTGATGTCATATTTCTACAACTGAATTGTTGAAATGGCAGACAATTTTGTTCTACGTAGTTGAATATCACCGACAAAAGCTTCGAACAAGGGCGTGTGGCGTAGTTGGTAGCGCGTTCGCTTAGCATGCGAAAGGTCTCCGGTTCGACTCCGGACTCGTCCAATTCTTTTTTGCCTCCCAAGTACTAGCGTCTGAACGTTATGAAGTCGCGGTTTCAATTCATATAATATATATTATATTAATCATGCGGAGAAGCAGAAAGTAGTACTAGCATGGCTATCGGCAATAACAAAAACATGAGGCCATTATTTTTCGATGTACTAGAGGACAAATCTCTAATGATTAATCCAAGTAGCGATTATCTCTATATTTATCTCCAGTTGGTGAGTTGCCGAAAGAGACATGCAGACTATTTAACTTTATTGCATGTTCCTTCGCAAGATCAAAAACAATTCATCATTTAATCTACGGTTGGCCAATATTTCATGTTTACTGTTTGAAATTTTTAATTTGGCATTTTTGCTGTAGCCTGTACAATTTAAGCACTATGAACACAGTCATTGGCCCCAGGCCCCCATAATATGTCGCTGGACCTGTGTATTCTGCGGCCCAGTGCGTTGGTTCAATTTCCACACCCGAAACTGTTTGGGGCATCGCAGAGAAATGATGATATGAGGGAGGGCAAGCGGGATTGCATAGTGCCTTCGGCAGTCCCTATATGCGCTTAGCGCTATCTTTCTCTCAGACCAGGTGGTAATGCCATGATGAATCCCCTGAAGGACTTCTACTCCACCCTGGCACTCATGTCGCTGTGACAGGTTCTCGGGTGTACTTTTATGGCTTCCAAAGTCGTTTAAACACCCTCCGATAACCTCGTAATTTCTGGATATGTCTTAAATAATAGTAGACGCTGTTATCGGGTCATGATTCACGTTTTCTGGGCATGACTGGGTCTTTATATAAAGAACGAACTGACACCTTCTCCTCGCACTCCTTGATGATGGTTTCAAGTTATAGTACTCAAAAATGATCGTTGCCCCATTGGTTGCACTTGCACTTGCTCAATATACCTCTGCCTCTCCCTCTCCAGTCGCTGTTGCTGACACAAAACATGGTTCATCCGTTCTGAGTTCGATGGGTCCTGTCACCTTCTTGTTCCCAGAGGCCAGACAATGGTCTGAAGACGCTGATAACACTGCTCCTTGTGGCTCCTTTGCGTCTGTCTCTTCAAACAGAACCGAGTTTCCATTGGATGATGGTTTCGTAGCTTTCATTGCCAAGTACCTTTCATACAACGTGAAATTATCCATCTCTTATAATTCGAACCCAATCACCCAAGACGAGTTCGAAGAGTGGTACAATGGTAATATCTCATCTGAGTTGCATATTGGTCACACCTGTTTCTTCATGCCAGATCAACCAAATTCTATCAATGCCGGTGACGTTGCTACTATTCAAGCCATCTACCAAAATGATGATGAAGATGAGTTGGATTCCAATGGTGAGCCTGCTGAGTCCACTTATAACCAGACTTACTACGTTTGTTCCGACATCAAGTTTGTTGAGGAGTCCGTGTTCGATGTATCTGACTACGCCTTGTCTTGTTTCAACGCTACTGATGACAACTACTACGCTGAGTCCTCCATCGACACCGACGGTGTCGCTACTTACAACTCTGCTCAGGTCTCTGACGTTGCCTCTGTTAGATCCTCTGCAGGTTTGTCTTCCACTTCTGGCACTTCTTCTTCTGCTACTTCAACTTCCAGAGGCGCTGCTGCTGACTTCGTCATTCCAGTGTCTGGTGTCCTTGGTGCCCTTGCTTTGGTTATTCCAGCGTTGATCTAAGATCATGGATACGTTTATGTCCTATCATTACGTTTAAGAAAAGACCAACGTATACGAGACTTTAAGTTTACGAGTGACGAATGTAGTGATAATGCCGTTTGCCATTTGGGGTTAGCAAAATCCGAGATCCCAATTAAATTTGAATTATGAGATCTGAGACAGCACACTCTTACTTCTCAAATAAGCCATCGCACTCGCCTCAAAATTCCTCAATTATTGATCTCCATCACTGTTCAGAAGTGGTTGGCTTACATAAAAAAACTTCCATCAAATCAAAAAAAGCCCGAAAAACAAGTCGAGGGGGGAAACAAAGACGAAATTTTGGGCAACTGCAACTGCAACTGAAAGGACCGGGGAGAGATCCATATTTCCATCTTTATATTCATCATATCCTAATAATGGGTGCCAACACTTCCAAACCTACAGAGACCAAGGTGTTTACACCAAAGACCAACATTGAGATCGGCTCCTCTTTGATCGGAGAACTCGAGCAGTCCGTAGAGGTACGTTATACTGGGCTTCTGTTGATCTAGCGAGTTGTACTAACATCCAGTAGACTGACTACACACGTTCTCAATACACTGAAAAAACATTTGAGGCAGAGGTGAGCAAGAGACTTGACCAATTGACTAAGGAGGCTCAAGAGAAGTTCGACAAGACCGTCAAAGACGCCATTGTCAAGGAGGATACCGAAAAGGATAAGCATCTCTCAAGCAGTACCCTCTCACAGAAGCTTTCCGAGTTTCAAGAGGACCTAGAGAAGAGACAGACAAAGTTTTTCCAAGTCACAGAGGAGGTTCAGAAGGCTAAACAGGATGTCGTCCAATGTCTCACTAACAATAAGGATAAGCCATTGAACTGTTGGGACGAAGTTAAGGGCTTCGAGAAATTGGTCTCTCAGATAAATTAGATTTCGCCATACAAAAAGAAAAATATAACATGACAAAAAGGACACACTTTGTTCAACATAATATTGTGAAGTAGTTTTCTAGCTTTAGCTTATTCAAGACCGAATCCCTTGTAGATAAGAATTAAGGCACTGTCACTCTCACCACCACCCGCCAAACCCTCAATCTTTTCCTTATTCACAATGGAGACTTTGTCATCGTTGAATCTCCACCATCTATTCTCATTATACTTGTCCTTGACAAATGCTTGGTAGTGTCCAGAATCAGCAGAGGTACCTTGATGAGTGATAACGGCGTTCAAGTTGTACAAAGATGATGGATTTTCTCCAGTACCCAAATTCGCCGGGAACTTCTCCTTGAATTGCTCCACGAATTTTTTGTATTGCTTCTCATCGAACTCATCCTCATCTTTGGACAAAAGATCCTTCTTCTGCTTCTTGAACTCGCGTTCTTCATTTTGCTGTTGCTTCTCAATGGATCTCAACTGGTCTCTCACTTTGATCTTCTCCTCACGATATCCCTCATCTAACATATCAGCCAAATCGAGTTGGAACGGGAATTGAACTTTTCTCAAGATCTTAGACTTTCTATTAGTAGATCTCTTCCAGAAGAATCTCACAAATTGCACAGTCAACACAGTTGGAAGCTTGGTGATCTTTTTACTGACTTCATATGTACATTCTTTGTCTAATTTAGAGCTGCGCTTTTCGATAGTGCCGTTGAGTGATTCCAAGAGCCCGTTCTTTAGGAAATTTGTGTTACCATTGATGTGACATTGGAGCTTCAAATCGTCTTCAACTTTCTCCTCCACATCAGATTCATCTTCTTGGTTCTTGATTAAAGATTTGAAGTTGATTGTGAACTCCTGGATGAAATCATCACCAAGAGATTTTTGCAGAGTACGAAGCAGAAGTGTAAATACTTCCTCAGCGTCTTGTTGCTTGTACATACCCATCTGATCGCGCTCATTAAACAGTGGGTGACATACTCTCAAACTAGTAACCAACGCATTTGGGACAACAGAGTCCTTCTTCTTATCATCCAACTCTTGGAAAGTTCTCTTCAGCTGCAACACCAAATGCTCATCAGAACCAATTTCACCAACTTTCTCACTCTTTTCTAAAGCATTAGTAACAACAGGGACACTATGTAATGCTTGGACGGTGGAGTTCAAGTAACAGGTATTCCCCAAGTTCTCCAAACCGATAGGATCATTAGAATAGTTCAAATCAGATTCTTTCAAATCTTCCAAGAATACCGTGTTCACAGGGGCAACTGGGAGATCCAACACAGGAGATCCAATCACCATGATAATTTGACCATGTTTTAGGCCCAATGCCTCAACAAGGACATCGTCTTTTAACTGACCAGTCTTGAGAAGCACTTTCTGTCTCTCGATCGGGATGCGTGTGGCCTGCAGGATCTTCTCCTTGAAAGCTAGACCAGTGTCATTGAGATTGAGCTCAATAGGGTAGTTCTTACCAGAGTTCTTGATGGTGACGCTCACGATGCTCATATTAAAGCTGCAAATGGCCTCTCTTTGTTGGTTTTATGGGTTAGCGGTGATCAACGAAAGTCGCCACTGTGATATGAAAACAAACCGCGATCTCGCGCTTAACCATGGGGTGTGCGGATGCGGGAATGGGTATAAACTACAACCTTCTCTTTATAAATCCTGGCATATGAACATTAGATACAGATGAACTTGCCTATGTGATCAAGTGCCCTGGTGACATTGTATGAGACGTCCTGGAACCCCTGGAGAAGGTCCAAATATTTGTCATTCTGCGCTTTTAGGTCTTCATACGAGATTTCATCGTCGATGTAGAACTCTTCTCCGACAATCTTTAGCAATAACTGGTGTACAATGGCCACATTGATGAGTGCATTGGTGGTACTAGAGTACCAGAAGCAATCTGTGAAATGTTCATTGGTCAAACGGTCCATGAATTGATCATTGAAATGGCGAACAAGGGTCCATACGGCTTTGAAATGTGGTTTGAACTTGTTGAATTGTTCATCAGTCATGACATCAAGGCTATCTATGAACGAGTTTAGAATTCGTCTGTGAATCAGGAAGTGGACAAGATAATATGATAAGTTCAAAGAAGCTGTTGATATCTGGTTGGACACGATCTGTATGTCCCTAATATGAAATGGCAATGTCTTATACCAACTGGACAAGTTAGTCAAGAGTTGATCAGATTTTGCGATGACTGTCGTGAAGTCATCAAACTTTACAGATTTCAGATTGAAAATACTGGAGAGGGAATCATTGACATGGTATGATAAATGAACCATTTTGGCAAAAATCAAATTACCAAACAATGTCAACTCCGTCTGAATGGGATCGGTCTTCAATCTTCCATGGTTCACAACAAAATTCTCCCCACCATCTGATTTCTCAATGAAAACCTCTTCATCATCCTCAACTTGGAAATCCTCGGATCTCAGCTCATTCAAGACCCAGTTATCGGGACTGATTCTGGAAGGCCTTGACTCCAATAATGAATAAGTCTTATCCATCATGATCAAAGCCCATGCAAGGATCTTTCGCACTTTTCGTTCCCAATTTGGTATTGTCAACCAATCGTCACTGTTGTAGTTTAGTCCAAGCTCTTCACAAATTGTAACTAGTTGACTGATCTTCTTCCAATAATCATCCTTCTTGAAAAGCGCATTTGAGCTCCCCTTGAAGTCATAGTGCATCAATAGAATAAGACCTTGACACGTGGAGAGCTTCGGCGGCGAGTTCACAAGGTTCTCAGAGTACATGATGAGTACAAATCTTTCCAATTTCTCGTAATTTGGTTTTAGCAAATCACGTAGCTGTGGATCCAAATGCCATAGGTTCAAAGCCTGGAGATATACCATCGCAAGTAGAAGCGGATCAAATTCCCTGTGAGTTCTTGAATATTTCTCTAAAAACACAGGCCTTGAGATCACTGGGAGTAAAGGATGAACTCTGGTGAAGAATAGGTTCAACAAGGCCAATCCATGAGGGAAGACAATCTGTTCAATTTCATCAACTTGGGAATATGCAAGCTTGATGAACTCTTCATTGTCATTCACGATCTTGAAAATTGTATCATCGTTGATCTTACGAAGCTTCGATGAGAAATCCAGTATGAGCTGCTCTTGATTGAGCACTACCGTAGGCGAATGCCCAGCATTTGGAGAATATTCATCAGATTTGAAGCTCATTAAGTTTCTCTCAATGATGGATGATGATCCAAGAAGCTTTGAAGACTTTGGACCTTGCAATGACAGAGTTTTCTTTAAAATGGTGTGTCCTTGGTACTCATCGTAGTCTCTGATAGGGATGTTCGTTCTGATTTTGGCGTTTGTATTAACAGACTCGCTGAACTTACAAGGCAGATCCCTGAGAGTACACTCAGTACACACACTTGATCTCTTTGGCACAATACATGTTGTTCTTCTGTGATTACAGTTATCACATACTGGTGATCCTCTTAGTTGAATCTCATCTGGCGATGGTTCAAAGATGCAGTCCATATTTCTTTTTGCACACTCTACACACACCTTAGAGTCCGAAGGGATGACGCATTTGGTCTTCCTTCTTCGACAACATGAACATGGTCGGGTTCTTGTGGTCTTGCGCTGTCTGGTGTTCCTTGTCCTCGCAGCTGGCTGTGTGGTGATAAGGTTCTGGTTGAAGTTATAGCCCAAGTTCAAGTTCCTGGTCTCAAACTGCGAGTTGTCCAATGGCGATGGTGCCCAAGAAGAAGGGTCAAACTGCGAAGACGAGTCCGTGTGATGGTGTAGTCCTGTATGGACACCAGGGGAGTCTGCAGATGCTTCATACCCAGAGAAGTCCTCTGCCAGTGGCACCACTGGTCCTTTATGTTCCATATTGCATCCAGTTCACTCTATTCACGACCTCTATTCCCTTCTGAGTGGTTACCGCTGAGCTTTCAGCAAATTCTTCTTCCCTTCGATGAGGTGACATAAAATGATTTCATTTTTTTGTTTGGCAGACCCCCCGGAAAAGGTCCAAAAGGTCAACAATGAAGACCCATGAGCTAGGGCAAATTATCAGCAACACCATAAAAAGATAATGAATTATCCTAAGCTAGTTGTGTTCGACTTGGACTATACGCTATGGCCTTGCTGGTGTGATACGCACATCGCGTTGCCTCTGAAGTCCGTATCCCAAAGCAGAGTGTCTGATAAATATGATTATCAGCTCTCTTTCTACAAAGACGTTGAGTACATCTTTGATGACTTGAAGAAGAACGGCGTCTTGATAGTCAGTGCCAGTCGAACACATGCTCCACCAGTGGCTCTTAAGCTTTTAAGACTTCTTCATATAAACAATGATCCCGCGATAGACCAGTTTGACCACATGGAGTGGGGGACGTTCTCTAAGAAGAAACATATCACAAGCACCCTCGCACAGTTCGAAGGCGTAGACTTCACAGATGTTGTCCTCTATGATGATGAGATGCGTAACAGGGATGTTGAGACCCTGGGTTGTGTGTTTGCCCATGTTCCTGATGAGCAGTATGGTCTTACAAGAAGAGTATACGAGTCGGGGCTAAACGAATGGAGAAAGAGAAAAGGCCTGTAAGGATCTATCCTAGAATTCATGGCCGAACATCTCATGCTCTACATATAATGTCAAATATTTGGTAGATCGGTTACATAGAAATTATAGATATAGAAGACTTCGAAGGAGGAAGAGGAGAGGTAGATACATCTTTATGTCATTTTCAACGGAGCACTCAGTACACTACGATCTACTTGAACCAACGGTGCTCTCTCTATGTTCTTTACCAATCTGCAAATGGCATGATATTTTGGATGATTAAGTATCTTTTAGTTTCAATGAATTGTTTGTTTTATCAGTTGGAGGGAGAAGATGAAAGTCTCATCGATTGCTTCACATATCCAGACGGTATGTCGCAGCTATGTCTTCTCGTTCCAAATTTCACGGAAGATAGAGAAGGTCACTGGTCAGTTCACAGTTGGTTAGCATTCAAGAAACAATGGTGGAGAGTTAACAGACTATGAATCGAAGAGATTGGTAACTATTTTGAATTCGGCTCGCCGCTCTTATATTGAGGGATTGGCGGAGGCTGCTTGCCTTCCATGAAGGTTTGAATCTCGACGACGTCCTGATTTGTTGTCAGAGTGGTTCTTTAAACACAATAAGCGAAAGCTGCTTCTCTAAGCTTCTCATGGTGGGGAAGAAATAGAGAAGCGTACTTTATTATAGCAAGAGCCTCAGAGCGGAGGCTGTCAGACTGTAGTCTGCTTTAGCTCTGTCACGCCTTGCTATGGGCTGCGGTATATCAAAATCGCTTTATTGGAAACTGTTGCCATGTTCAACTTGCCCATAGGCCATTATGAATCGGTGACGCTGGACGTGATTATTCAGATGTTGGGACACAGAACTGGGAACGATCATGGTCCAGGAACCTCGATCATGCTTGGTCTAACCAGCAAGCGTCGCTTTAACCCCCAAATATCCCCGTTAAGAAAAATGTCATCTTATTGAGCAAAGGATGCAGGTATCCAAGGTCCATGGCATATAAGATTCTTTGGGGCGAATTGGTCTGGTAACTTCCTACAAATATAGCTTGAAATTTGATACACCTCTCACCTGACACTTGAGCCTGCTGCCTTCACTGTCGTTTGGTCACAGTTGCCCGTTGATTTCTGGACTGGGCTTGCTAAATGCCAGTGTCCGCGTTTTGGAGGTAATCATGGATGTTCTAATGTTTACGGCTCATGTCGATATTTGCACCTGAAATCAGAAATGATTAATCATCATTGATATATATTATATCTGATATCATATCTGCTCACCTTTGAAGTCTGCTTGAATGACTCGAATGAGAAAAACTCTCATAGATCGATTCGTCCCGAGCGTCTTCCTTGGTTTATGCGGTGGACTTAAGCCTCGACCGGTAGCGGGTAATGGACTTCGGAAGTGCCGATCTGATTCTGATGGTCAATGAAATTTAAAGATGATAGAGCTTGGAGTTTCCACGGAAAAGTTTCGAGCCACGAGCTTTCTAAGGCAATTCCTTCTTATAGTTTAATTTGCTAACAAATTACAAAGATGTCTTATTTTACTTTGCATGCTGTCTGTATATCGGATAAATTTTCGATAGTTCGTGCCGCCTAATCCCCAAGTTACAGTCATCGGGCTTAAGCTTCAACGAGACTCTGTATCGATTATATCTGTTATCATGAGACCTCTGAATCGTAGGCTACGAAAGAAAAGCTTTTGCGAGACCAACCATCATTAAAAGATACTGTATTGTTTATTACCTGTCAAGCACTGCGAGTGTCCATATGGAAAAGTTGGGAATGTCGATCTCCTCAATGAAATTCTAACGTCATTCTGCTGTGCATACTGGGGATGTGGCATGTCAACATGATGAAAGCTTTGATCAAATTCTGACTTCAAAGTGTCGCTCGTTAGTCTTCTCGAGCCATATCTATTACCTTCGTTTATACTGATGATTTTATACTATTGCCAACGCTTAAGGTCCAAAGCGCCGTAGTCGACTGCAATGCAGCAGCTTGTTTTCGAACGAGGTTAGCAAACGAGTAAAATCCAAGCGGAAACATCAGCCAACCGCATAGATCCGACATGACATGACAGCTTGTCAACATTAACAAGGCCCTAGTTCTTAGAAGCGTTAGGAACATATAAAGCTTAGATTATAGATGTCAGAGATCATAAAAGTCTTATTATTCTTGTCGTTTGCACACACAGTCCCTACGCAACTGACCAAAGAGGCACTATGGTGGTCCAGTGGACTCTGGAACCCCACGAAGGGCTGTGCTCTGTGCATGAAGGTACGGGCGAGGATTCAGCTTTTTGCTTTCAGATGTGGAAAAAGCTGCAATAACGCGGGCTTCGAGGGCCTATTGGTGAGAGTTCTACAAGAACCAGTTGTAAGGTGACGCATGTCTAAACTTAATTCCTGCTTAGTTTTTTCCGGCTTAGAAGTTAGAAACAGATGAGAAGGTTATAAGATGGATTCTGTTTATTTCCATTTGTGGGTATTGAAGCACGACCAGTCGAATGGTACTGGAAATTAAGTCAACCAAAACACAGTGGGATCACTATAGTCATCTTCGCTCCTTTCACTAAGCAGCAATCTTCGAAGGCTACGGCCGCTATCGGACTAATTCAAATCCTCCGATGATGAAATCGCGATCGAGTTGTCCCGCAAATCTGCATGATCTCTGCATGAGGCAGGGTTGCCCCTCCCAGCTTGTATACAGGATGTTGGGAGCTTGAGTGTTCTCGATAAATGTTGGATTAGTCTGACTCCGGAGCATATACGATGATCCTGCACCTTGCAGGTGGAGAGAGTTGCTACTTTAAGGCCTTATAAAAGCCCTCGCAGTCGCGTGCTCCAAGCGCCCCTTCTCGCACTTCTTTGAATACATAGCTCTACCGACCCAATAGAATGTCTACTCTATTTGAAAAACCCTCAGAGGAGAGACACTCTGGAGAGGTACAATCTGAAAAATCCAGAGAAATCTTTATCGACAAGACAGGCGAAAAGTTCGGTGATGGTGATATCGTTAATACTGAAGAGTTTCAAAAGGAGTTGGAAGAGCTTGAAATTGAAGCTGCAAACTACAAGGCTAACAGATCATGGTTCTCAAGACTTGTATCTCTCGAGTACGAGATCAATTTCGAGAACAAGAATAATATGGTTATCCTCTTGGGTTTCTTTGCTGCTGCTGCTGGCTTGCTATCAGGTTTAGATCAATCTATTATCTCTGGTGCATCCATTGGTATGGTTCCAGCTTTGGATTTGACTTCTAACGAGCAATCTCTTGTGTCTTCGCTCATGCCACTTGGTGCAATGGCTGGTTCCATAATGATGACTCCTTTGAATGCTTACTTCGGTAGACGAATGTCCATTATCATATCTTGTATCTGGTACACAATTGGTTCTGCTATCTGTGCTGGTTCTGTGAATCATAGCATGATGTACTCTGGTAGATTCCTCTTGGGTGTCGGTGTGGGTATCGAGGGTGGCTGTGTGGGTATCTACATTTCTGAGTGTGTTCCTGCTAATGTTCGTGGTAATATTGTCTCCATGTATCAATTCAATATTGCGTTAGGTGAAGTGTTAGGTTATGCCGTCGCCGCGATCTTTTATGATGTTCATGGTGGCTGGAGATTCATGGTTGGTTCTTCCTTGGTCTTTTCCACCGCTTTATTCATTGGAATGTTTTTTCTTCCAGAATCTCCAAGATACTTGGTTCATAAGAACAGAATTGGCGAGGCCTTCGCCGTTTGGAAGCGACTACGTGATATCAACGATGCAAAGGCTCAACTGGAGTTCCTTGAGATTAGACAGGCTGCGACTGAAGAGCATGAACGCCGTAAGAATGAGTCCAGATTCCAAGCTATGACTGAGTTATTCACCATTCCAAGAAATTACAGAGCTTTGATCTACTCCATGATGATGATCTTTTTCGGTCAAATGTCTGGTATCAACGGTGTCTTGTACTATCTCTCCGACTTAATGTCCCAAATTGGGTTCTCTACTAAGCACTCCGTGTTCATGTCCCTTGTTGGTGGTGGTTCGTTGCTACTTGGTACTATCCCGGCCATCTTGTATATGGACAGATTCGGTAGAAGAGTCTGGGGTTTGAACATTATTGGATGTATTATTGGTCTTGTCTTCGTTGGTGTTGGTTACCAGATCAACGTTAACACAGACCTTCCAGCAGCTGAAGGCGTGTACTTGACCGGTATCATCTTGTATATGGGCTTCTTCGGTTCCTATGCGTGCTTGACATGGGTCATTCCAGCTGAGTCCTTTGACTTGAACACTAGACCATTGGGAATGACGTTCTGCTCCACATCCTTGTACTTGTGGTCTTTCATTGTCACATACAACTTTACCAAGATGAAAGAGGCCTTTACATATACTGGCCTGACGTTGGGCTTCTATGGAGGTATTGCGGTCCTTGCCCTTATCTACCAGGTGCTCTTCATGCCTGAGACCAAGGACAAGACCTTAGAAGAGATTGATGATATCTTCAGTAAAAGCTCCTGGAGCATCGCCAGGGACAATCTTGCAAACATTAGAAGAAGAAGGTGATTTAATATTCTACAGGTACATATAGAACCATGGATAATTTAAATCTTTGCTTAGCCTTCATTGTAGAATTGATCTTCTGTTTTGGTGAAGTTCGTTTGTTTACCTTTCGCGTGACTTCAAATTAGTAAAACACTAAAGGTACCAAAAAGGCACACCGGGCACGCGAGGATATGTCCGTAATCGACACGTCCACGAAGTTCTCTCTATCACAGTACAGGCCAGTGGTATCCCCCTGTGGTCACTACATTGGATTCATCAGCTCATCAAATCTGGTAATACGAGCCACGCATACTCTTGACAGATTACGCACCATCGCTTTATCCAAGGGCTTTGTGAAGGTGACCCAGATAGCTTGGGAGCCACCGTATCAAGGGGTGAGCAGGAAAGTTGCAGTTTTACTATCCAATGAGTGCCTTATACGGATATACGATGTTGAAGACACTTCCATGGATGTTGTGATTCAAGAGGATGATGTATTTGGCATGGAAAAGTTTGAATGGCTTGATGCTGGAATGACACCCGAGGACACAGCATATCATGGGTCCAAGCAGATAATGGTTTATTCTGAAAATGGGCTCATGGCGAAGTTATATTCACTGGACTACAAAACGTGCTTGTTGGAAGTTGAGAAGCCCATAGGGTCTCTGATCCACAGACAATACGGTTCGTCTATATGGTCGATTATATCTAGAATGGACAGAAAGCTTATTTTGACTAATCTTATCAACCAGGGGTCTGAATCACACGTCGTGTATCGCTCGCAAATTACAGGAATGACCAATATGGAGCTTTGTTTAGCATCACCGAATGGGAAATGGCTGCTCTGCAGCGATCAACTACTCGGTGGTGTGAGCGTTCAACTATTTACCATAATGGGTGATATCACAGGCAATGATGGATCTGTTCTAAGCTACAGCTGTGAATCAGATCAGTTTGGTGCCACAGAAATTATGTTCATCGATGATGATACCATATGCTTCGGTGACCATCAAGAACAAGCACACATTTTGAAGATCTCACAAGGTTTACAAAAGACCCACTCACTTTCGCATCACCAACTGACGAAAGCTGCCAATATTTGGAGACAGAATCACGAGTGCTCGAAATATTCCGCAAGACCGCAACCTTTCAGCCTACCACGGATCTCTGATCTCGGACTTCTTGACAGGGGTATATCAAATATTCAAGTAGCGGGTGAATATATCCTCACCAGGGCAAACTCGATGCCGTCAACTCTGTTTATCTGGAAGCTAGATGAATATGATCATCCATCTGAGGTGATCATTACTAACACCAAAGTGAGAGAGGTTCTACGTCCTTCCAACACCGTACCATTATCAGTGATAATATCGGAGGACTCTATCACTATCTGGGCACCCAACATGTCACCTCTGAGTATACCAATCCATCTGTCTCAGGGAACTGCGATTCGTGGTTCTCAAATTATCAAGACTACAAAGTCAATGTTGACTTTTATGGTTTGGACTTCCGGTAAGGAATTCTTCACCATCCAGACCCGACTAACGCCAAAATCACAGTTCGACAACATGGATACACAGGAGATCTCAATTATGAGACGAGGTAGTCCCATGCTCACCAATGATCTCACGCATGTGGTTGAGTTAGCAGCAGCTGTGCAACAGAACGAATGGGGACAAACGACAAGCTTAAATGTCGAAGATACATTCCAAGGTCGTGGCGATCGTTTACTGAAATAATAATATATAAATTGAATGTGTGCTGTAATGCTCAATAGAAATTCAATTACTGTGAATCGATGGATTCGAATCCTCGAGGTAGATCCCTCTATCAGCAGCCTCATCAAGGATCTTGGCCCTTCTCATCTCTTCTTCCTGCATCGTTCTGCTCTCGAAGTCGAGCAGCTGTTTCTCAGCCCACCAGACAGCACTACCGGAGATCCATGTAGCATGATAAAACACCTTCACCTGTGTTCTTGCAGTACGATAAGTTGGTGAGATGATCCGCAGTAGCAGGGCAGTAGTGATACCAATCATCGCACCTTTGGCAGCGCCTATGGCACCGGCGATGAGCAGCTCTGAAGAGAGCTGGCTGATCTTATGCGGTTCATGGTGACTTAGCGTAATGTCCCTCATTATTCTCTTTTGGTGTTGGTGGAGTCGAAGACGAAGCTAGCGCTGGAATCGATGGGTTTTGTACGAAGTATCAAAGCCCGTGGACTTTTCAGAACTTCAAAACGACGAAACAACAACGAGGGAAATCAAAAGAGAACAACAATGAACTTCAAGACTGCGAACGTCCAGTGAGTGTGGAACTAATGGAATGTTGTCACCAAACACTAACGAAGCAGCTCCTCCGCAGAGTTACGCAATGCCGTTGACGAGCGCCTCCCTTTGGTTCTCAGTACCTTAGGCTTCACAGAGTCCTACAAAATCGTCGATACTAAGCTTGTTCTGGGTTATCTGACCGTGGCCGCAGCTGCTGGCGCTTATTACTTGGATAAGAAGATGAAGTTTGTTGACAGCTTGCCGTACTTGAAGTTATTGCTTGTTCTGTACGCCATACTGTCCACGCTTACATGGTTACATCAGAGATATGTTGTAAAGAACACTGTGTACACCGGTACAAAGAATAAGCAAGTAGTCGAGATAGGAGGTGATGTGGACAAGTTTATTCCAGAGTACAAATTGACAATAACTGTGAAGTCTGAAGGTTCCAAGGGTATTTCCAAGAATGTTATTCTTCCATTTACAGAAGTGTTTGACAAGTTTGGCAACTTACACGACGGTGAACTGGCCGCATGGATCAAAGAACAGATCAAAACTAACGAGAAGGATAAATAAAGAATAAAATTTTAATGGATATCTAGTATTTTCTTCTACCTTTCTTTTGCACGAGCTCGAACCCATCATCATCGATGATCGGACCCTGTGGCTCTTGTGGTTCCTCCATATCGATCTCCATGGAACCATCTTGGAGCTCTAGATCCTCATCTTCGTCATCATCATCACTGACGTCAGGGTTCTCTGGATCCTCATGGATATGGACGTGCAAGTTCTGTCTTTGGGCACGTTGGCTCTGCCTTTCAGTCCACTGCTGATACATTGCGTGTACCGTAGAGAAGTCCTCAAGGGCCACTTGTCTATAAACCTTGATAATCTTATCAGCTATTGGCAAAGAGGAATCATCTTCAACATTGACATCAAACTCATCTTGCATGGCATACAGGATCGTCTCCTCGATCAGCTGGATATCAACAACGTTGCTCTTGAACAAGTCAATGACGACATCAGATACCCAATCTCTCTTAGCATTTGAGTTAGGCCCACCCCATTGGTTTGCCACTGCAATCTCCAGAATCTCCCACGAATGTATTATCATTGACACACCAAGCTCAAAGTTCGCCTGTTGTTTCTCATCGCTGAAGGCCAAGGATGTGCCCTCTGGTGCTTCAATGAAGTCTGTCACGTCGATCTGGTAGGTCATAGCGTCTCTGGTAGTTTCAACCCACTTCTTCTTCTGCTTTTATGTCTTGAAGAGGCCCTTCATATTTTTTTCCACCTCTTCGCGCTAAATTTCTTTCCAGGTCCGAGAGGCTATTTTGGCACATAATCCTGAGAAGGAGAAAACAAAATGGGTGTGCCCAGTGTTGACGATATTGTGTCCTTCTTGATAGAGCCAACTTTTGTTGGCGCTGGGCTGCTGCTGATTCTGTAAGTGTTTTCCCCCTTTCCGTATGCCCTTACTGTGGAAGCTAATCTGTCAAAAGATACCTAGCACCAGTGATCGTTGCCAGAGTGATGGTGATATCCTCTGCTGTTATATTTACATGCTGGATTATGAACAGATCTTACAAGAGGCGAGGTGTTTGGGAACCTATCTCCTCGAAAGATGTTGCCCTGGTCACCGGTGGAGCCAACGGGCTGGGATTAGAGATGGTGAGGCTTCTCTTGTCAAGAGGAATGAAAGTTGTTGTTGTGGATCGGGAGACCGTTCAGGATAAAAACTTGGCTCAGAGAGTCATCTATGAACAATGTGACCTTCGCGATGGGAAGGCTGTGATCATGATGTTGAATAAAGTGAAAGCAATGCATGGATACCCTACAGTCTTGATAAACAATGCTGCAATGCGTAACAGTGAACCTCTGAAGAGCTTATCCTACTCAAGGATACACGATATTGTCAAAGCAAATACCCTGGCACCACTTATACTGATGAAAGAAACGCTGAAGTCGAAAAAGAGACTTTATACCGTCAACATTGCATCCATTCTTGGGATGGTCTCACCAGCGAACTTGTCAATATATTCAGCGACAAAGGCGTCGTTAATATCATTGCACGACTCAATATCACACGAATATTCCTGCGATATGAGCAAGAGATTTCTATTGGTATCCCCGGGTCAGTTGAATACAAGAATGTTCAGAGATGTTGAACCTCCAAAGCAGTGGCTTGCCCCGATATTTGACTCGCATACATTGGCACAAATGATCTTTGAAAAGTGCGATTGCGGAGAAAGAGGTGTACTACATGGTCCACTATATACTTATTTCATCCCCATGATGGCATTATTACCGTATAGCGTTGCAGAATTTTGTCGCTGGTTTAGTGAAATGGATGTAAGTGTAAAGAAGGATGAAGACTAGAGGAGGATATATATCGAACGATCAATGAGACAGACTAGATTGCACTACAGGAGACTATGGATTCACTGAAATTAGTGCAAAAGACGCTAGATAGTTCTCTCGCAGTACGGTGGACTTATAACTTCCAAACCATAGTTTAGCATCTAAATGATGGTGACTAGTCCACACCTCAACATAAGCCAACACGTTATGACGTGGGACAGGATCTAAGCGGGTTTAACATCAAAAACGATGGCCTGGCGTTGAGATATGAGGACTTCGCATTATATCAAGCTTGCAGAATGGGTCCATTGGGGTTTTGCGCAGGCTCTTCATCGGTGCTGCATCTGCTCAGGGTTTTTATCTCAAGACATCGTGAATGGGTGCAGAGGTGAAGATATCGGTATTGTAGCTACTGTTGCTGCAAATTCTTTCACCACGTTCATGCACGGTTTGCATTTGACTTCGTGTCATGACTCTGCAGCATCCAACACTCATCTCACCTGCCAGATTTTTGGTAAGTCCAAGAATCAACAGGCACATGACAGGCAAAATATTTAATATCATAGATTCATAGACGAACACGCTTCACATACTAGTAACTACAGTCACCAGTCACCAGTCACCAGTCACCAGTCACCAGTGTTCTTAAAAGTAACAAGTTAAAGTGACATATAAGCTTCTTGAATGTTGTGTTGATTTTTTGTTTTCTTCTTACTTCCCAACCCTTTCAAGAAATTAGATGGACGAATCACGATGTCAACTCACAACTCACAACTCACGAGTCACTAGACAAGGGAATACTCTAATCTCTCTCATTAATCATTATCATGATTCACGAATCATTGTAAAACAAGGTAGAATGTTACCTGTACACGCCCTACCCATCATAATTCATTGAAATACAACTACATTTTATCCATGATTCATCTTATGTGTCACTTTGCGTGGCCGTATGACAAAAATTCTGCGAACTCCTTTTATGTAAAACTCGGGCCATCACAAAAACGGCTAGCTCTTTTTGCCGCTGAAGAACACATTTAACTCAGCTTGAATTGGTCCAGAGAAGGGAAACCGCAGGTTTTTCCAACCACTGCTGAGCCACAGAGCTAGGTTTTCTTGAAAGCCTTTCTAGAAACATTTTCACCGTCTCTCTACGACCACAAGTGGGCCCCTTTGCGTCATCACATTACCTCCGTATTCACACCATAAGGTAAACGACACGCCAAAACCAATCACATCAGCACAATGAGCAAGAATAAAACCAAATTGGATACTTCATCACCAGCATTTGCCCCATCCAAGAACAAAACACCAAGCATGGCGCAGACGAAGCAATTACCACGTGGAGGAAACCAGAAGGGCCAACATAAACGCCATAATGACAGACCGTCACAACAAGGCCAAGATGAGTTTGACTTGAACATCGATGAGGAGATGCTCGCAGGTAACCTGAAAGTGAGAGGTAAGAGAGCACAGATCTCTATCAATCATCTCTTGGACTTCTCATTGCCATCTCGTGATCTGGTGAACAGCTCGAAGCCACCGCCGCGTCGCAGACGTAAGTCCAGTCATGACGAAGAGAAGATCCATTTGGTCGGAAAAGAGTTCATCAATGCCAACTATAGATTCGTCGTGGACTTTAGAGGTGACTATCGCGCTCAGGTTCTTGACCCAAACAGCGTGATTGAGGATTCGAAGATTCTCAGCGTCATTGTGCCAAAGGGCCATCAATGTCCAATCTGTCTATCTGAGGAGATTGTCGCTCCAAGAATGATCTCATGCGGCCATATTTTTTGTCAAACATGTTTGTATAGACTGTTGGATTCAGAGCAAACTATAAAGAAGCATGCCCTTGCAAGAAAGTACAAAGACTGTCCACTCTGTTCGCTACCTGTCCGACCAGACGAGACCAAATTGGTATTGATTGATGAGGCTCTTAATCTCGATACACCAAAGCCAGGAGAGTTCTCGGACTTTAAGCTCATTGCAAAGGGTTCGGATAGCATACTGACCATACCTTATGACTTGGATTTGAACAGAGACATGCTCGGTAGCGTCCCATGGTATTCAGCAGTTGAGTTGTACCCATATCTTAGAATTATGAAAGGCGGATTAAAGTTCGTCATTGACTCTCTTGAAAGGGACAAATCAGCTATCATGACACAGTACGAGGAGGATAAGCTACTCTATAACGATAACGGTATTTACGCTAATAAGGCATTAGATGAAATCGAACTTAAAAAGCAGCTACTAAGAATGAGCTTTGATGATGACTTTGACGAACCACCGCCATTGGGATGGTCCTCGGAAACAGCGTCCAATGCGCCTTTGAGTGAATCGCATTTCTATTTCTATTATCAGACGGCATTCACATCATCAACAAAGTTTTTCTTATCACCTCTGGATGTGAAGGTCCTGCTTCATACTTTTGGCTCATACTCACATTTTCCTCCAAACATGACTCTCAAAGTGGAAAATGTGAGTTATGGGCACGCAGTCACCGATTCAAACATGAAGAGATTGAAGTTCCTATCCCATTTACCACTCGGCACAGAGTTTGCACTTATCGATATCGACTGGAAAGACACGATTGACCCAGATATCTACAAGAAGTTCTCCCGGGAGCTTACTGAAAGAAAACGTAAATTGATGTCAAGGAAGAGGAAAGAAGATCACGATAAGAAGAGATATGAGTATCAACAGGAGGAGAAGACCAAGCAGTTCTACATGCAAGAGAACAACGGGTGGGGGTCTAATGACTTCTTTGGATCAACCACCAGTTTCGCCAATGATCCAGAACTGGACCTCAGGCCACTTGACTCTAGTTCTGAATCCCAACCAGGAAACTACACAACCACTGTTTGGGGAACGAAGATACCAAAGTCTAGCGAGGAAGGCGTTGTTGATGATGATTATGATCCTTTCAATACCGATGAATTACTGAAGTCATTACAGGCTACTACCAAACAGAGGAAGTCTAAGAAGAAAAAAGTTGTTCTTGTCTCCTCTCTTTCTGGTGCAAGAAGCTGACAAAAGAACAGAATTCAATACAACTAACGAATTTGAAGAGACATCACTTTAGAAATGAGTGTAGATATACGAATTGTCACCTCACTGTTTGTTCATGTTAGTTTCAGAGTAGCGTCTTGCCAACTTCTGAATCTTTGGGTCTCTTCTGACTTCCTCGTCAACTTGCTGCTTTATGATCTTTTCTCTGTCTTCTTCATACCTGTGGAATTCTTCAGGAAGAGGAGGCAATGCCTCATTAGCCAAATCTGCTCTTCTGGCTTGCTCAAAAGTAGATATCGTGCTCTTGATAGCTTCAGATCCACCAAGAAGTGTACCTCTTGGCAGTGCACCTGTTCCCGTCATGGATTTCAGCCTTTCAACGTTCTCAGCTTCACTTCTTAAAACGGAGAACATGCGCGATACACGACCAATGGCTAAGATCTTGTTTCTCAGGGCAGCTCTCACCACGGCAGAACCTTCATCATCCAAGGATGGTCTAGCCTTTTCAACTGCTGTTTCTACGGGGACCACCGATGGCTCATGCGCAGGCTGAGTGATGGTATGACTTTCCTCAATCTTCTTCAATACAGATTGATCCATTGGAATTTCCTCATCTAGCTCCTCCTCTGTACATATGTTCAACACAGAAACCAAGATATCCGTGACTTTCTCACCAACGAATGGCAAAGACCATGAAAAGACATCCATGAAGTTAGGCAGCCAATATGGATGTGGAGAGTAGTTGAATTGCCTGATATTCATGACATTGTTCGCATATTTCAAAATAGCAGCTTTGTTCTTATACGTATCGAGATAGTTCGGAGCTGAGAACATCGTTAAAAGAGTCGGGAATCCAGTTTCTTGTGACTTCCTATACATTCTGTAACCTGCATCTTGGGCTTCATGTGCTCTGATCACCGACAGAAGGCCATTACGGGTAAGGAACTGTGACACAGCTTTGTAAGTGTATGCATACGAGCAGCCTCTAACGGTATTTGGAATGAATGTATCTAGGTGGTCACCATCGTCGTAGTCTTCCACAGGGTCGGACCACAATAAGTCACACATGAGTCCTCTTGTTGGAGGTTCTCTGAATCTGTTGATTCTATTCACGTCTTCCGGGGTCTTCAATTCAGGTGAAATACCACCATGACAACAGAAATACTGGTTGTTCATCAATGCTGCCAATGGTAATGTGTTGAAAGAATCACAAGCAGCTCTATAGACATCCTTGGAGTACTTGTGAAGACATTCCATCTTGAATGTAAAGTATTCTGTCAAATGCTTGCACTCATGATTGCCTCTCAGAAGGAAGAATGTTTCAGGATAGTGCACCTTAAAGGAATATAGATATAAGACACATTCAATGGAGAAGGAACCTCTGTCCACGTAGTCACCCAAGAAGAGATATGAGGTTTCCTTGGGATCACCACCAACTTCAAAGAGTTTGAGCAAGTCATAGAACTGACCGTGGATATCACCACACACCGTGACTGGAGCAGCTACCTTTAACAAATTTGGTTCTTTCCGAAGAGCATCAGCACCCATCTCGAGAATCTTTATTACCTGGTATTCTTGAAGACGACCTTCCTTAGTGAAGTGATCTTTCAAGAACTCCAAATTTGGTAGACCATTAGGGAGAAACAATTGCTCATCTGTTGGCTTGAGGTTGGCAACAGGTGTCACGTTCTTGTTGATTCTCTCCTTGGTAGACACAACTTTTCCACCTTCAGTGCGTGCGGTGAAATCTCTATGGGTATTCTCCTTCTTGTTGTTGATCGCACGGATCGCAGCCCCAATCTTCGCCGAGTGTTCCTCTGCAGACATGACAGGTGTTTCCCTTTGCTTTCCGTTTGACTTGTCTTCTAAGTGCCTGCTTGTATGATTTTTGGTCCTTCGATCACCGTTTGCTGACACTCTTTCGGAATTTGAAAGTTCGAAGTCGGAATCCCGAGAGACTTCCGATGCGTTTAGGGAAGCCATTCCGATGCTTTTGGTGTGTCACAAAAATCTGCGATAATGCGTCTTTGACACAAAAACGACTTGGCAGTGGGAAATTTATCAGATAACTGGGTTTCAGAGTGATGTTGTATCCTTAAACTTCCAAGTGTATTAACTTAGTTGGAATATAAGAACTGAGCTTCAAATCATGTCCATTCGCTGCAGCTACTCTCCCGACGCCCTTCCTAGTTATGCACAACCAACTGTCTCTTCTGCAAAACATGCCTTTCCTAAGAAGGACCAAGTCCCACGCAATACTTTGAAAGCTGGAAGTGGTCGTTCATCTGCAAGAGCTTCAAGACCCTCATCTAGTAAGCAGCTTACCCCGAAAAAGATTACTGGTATCAGTGGTCCTGCTTTTCTCCAGATCTTCAAGAGCCCAACTGCTCAAGATACTTTTGACAGCGGGTATGGATCTGTGAGATCAAAGAGTTCCACTTACAGATCACCTAAGTTAGTTGAGAAGAGTGTTGATAACTTGTACCTATCTCCGCAAAGATACATTACAAAGCCGTTGTCAGCTTTGATCTCAGAAACCGAGGTATTATTGGATCAAATCTCGAAGGACCATGAAAGTTTTACCGACTTTGATATAGAAGAGTTATATGCCTTAGGACAAAGAAAGCGAGATCTTACTACTGAGAACTGGAACAAGTTGGTTGGCTATCACTCTAGAATTATGAAGAGAGTGCAAGAGAAGATCCAAACAGACCATAAGTTGATACAGAATGTGTTGGAGTTGAACAATGCCATCACTGTCGCAATGAAGTCCTTGGAAACTGAACACGAGGTGTTGATCAAAAAGAATGAGGATCTCCAAGCCCGCTATAACGATGTCCTAGATAATAGAGAAATTGTGGGATACATTGATACGCCTCAGTCTATTGCTGAAGAAGCTGAAGACTCTAGTGTTAAGATCACCACTACGGATCTGATTGGTATATCTCCTATCTTGACGAGTAAGAGGGGATTACTCGACCAAGGTACATGTACAAAGATTCTTTCATCATACCCAGATTTGGACAGTATGGATTAAACTAACTTTCATCATACACCTCTTTCGTTTCATCTCAGTTCACCTTTCTTGATCGATTCTTCATATTCCTTGTAGAAACCAATCTTTAGTATTAGCTCTTGTTCATCGCACTTCAAATAAGACAGAACTTCTGGAGTGAAGACTTCGAAATCGTGCCCTTGTGACTCAAACTCTTTGAAATGCTTCAAAAATCTCAACCATTGATTCTTCGTCCAGTTATCAGGGTCACCAAGCTTTTCTATTGGTTCTTCACTTGGGGTATTCCCGTTCTCAATGATATCCTTCGATTGAGAGGATTCTGCTTGTCGGTGTTTGCCTACTTCTGAGTACAAAGTATGAGGGGCACTGAATCTTGGTTTAGAAACAGGAGTTATGCCTTTCATCTTTGGAGGTGGGTCAAGTATCACCTCTGATTTTCTCACTGTTGAGTTACTCCTCTCTGTCGTATTCTTCTCATACCCCAAGGGAAGAAGACTCGGTAAAGTGGGTGGACCATTAGATGCCATCTTCTCAATGGAGTGCGTGATCCGATTTATGCTTTCACTCGTGCTCTTCGCCTTTGGGGTTTCCTGTTGTGATTTAGGATTAGAGGCTGTCCTTATAACTTTACCAGGAGGCGTAACCTTGTCTTCTTTTCTAGATCTCGGTAGCATTGGGTACAAAGGCCCATTCAAATGACCACCGGAAGCCTCTGATATCTTTAGCTCAACTTTCTGCGGAGATGATGAATCCAAAATATGAGAAGTTCGAGCAGATGTTTCTAAACGATTGTGTTCAGATGGCAATGAGGGATATATACTCGTCTTTGCTTTCTTGGATTGAGATATATGTTCTTCATCCAGTAGTCTCTTTTCCATAGTGGCTTCCAAAGGTGCCAACTTGACAGTCAATTCAGGAACTGAAGGCTCATCACCGCTTGAATCATACCTTGAAAGGTTCAGACCAGGTTGGCTAACAGTATCAGCACGTCTCCGGGGAGAGCTTATTTCCTTAGGCAAATCCTCATGGATCAAAACCGGTTCTCTCTCAATTTGCGCTGTTATTAATGAAGTCAGTTTTCTTGTATGTGTGATGGTAGACTTCGAGATTGGAGCGAGTGTCGGCTTTGAAGTATCTTCAGCTGTGTCATTGGTTAATGTCCCAATCACTGAGGGCCTAGGAGGGAACAATATGCTTTTTACTTGACTGCTGATTGTGGAAGATGCTGGACTCAAGGATGGATATATAACTGGTTTGACAGTCCCCATGGCTCGTGGACTTGATCTCCATACTGATTTAACAGAACTTTCTTTCCTTACGCTTCTCACATTTTCAGCAGGATAAGTGTGCTTCTCTGGGCTCAGCAAATCACTTGGTATATCACTCAATATGGTATCGCTGACATTATCGTCATCATCATCGTCAAACTCATCATCTGCAAGTATACTCTTCGCCTCTTTGAAGGTGAACGATTTCGATTTCATAGTAATAGTAGGCTCAGTCTGGGAGGGCTTGGAGCTCAATAGCTTCGGAGTACCTTGCCTCATCTTCCTCTTGGGAGAATCACGTAGCGGTATGTTCACTGTGGAGCTATGTCTTGATGTGTCATATTCATCTTCCTCACTGGAGGCATACCTTCTCGCCTTAACTGGCGACGTAGCAATCAGCGAGTCATTCTGGTTGCTTGGGCGGATGACTCTCTTCGGTGTTCTTCTCTTTGATATTGATCCAAGCCTCCTACTCCTTCTTCCCGATGAGTTTACCTCGTCTGACACATTCCTGGTCCTAGAAGGCGTGAGCTTGTTGAGCACCTGGTTCTTCTCGTACTCTTCGAGGTTAGTTGAAAGTTGTTGCCGTATCTCCTCGTTCATTGGTAAACACCCTGCTGTATACTGTCAGCGGTAGCTTGAGCTTGACCGTCAGATCTCTTAGACTGCAGATGGCCTTGAACTTGAAGCCCTTTGTTTGGATTTTCGTTTCCGCGGTTTCAGAAGTTTCGCCATTTTTCCCCTTTCGGCCCCAAAGCGAAAACTTCGGAATTTGCGCGACGTCACGGCCAAATTTCTGAAACATCAACAAAAAGCGCGTGCGATCTCCAGCAGGACCTCCTTTTAACACGAGAAAACAAAAAAGGTTTCCAACTAAACTCGGAACTGCAACACTCCGCAACGGAATCCAATAGTTCACACGCTATCAAAACGCCACTGATATAGAGCTTCTCAACAGGAATTACTACCATTTGAAAAGCCTTAATACACACTCCTCTCTGGCTACAGAATCGAACACGTCGTACCGCAACGCCACCTGAGTCAGCTCCAAACGAGGACACTTGATTCCATACAAAATACAGAAAAAGAGCCCGCATTCATCAACTTTTATCACCGCGATGCCTGTTTCACGACCAGAAGAGCCAGCACCAGGCTCGTTGTCACCACAAGCCACCCAAAACGCGCACCGCCGTCGTTCGTCGTCTATCATCTCCATTACCCATGTTAGTGAAGAAACTTTTGAAGAGAAGATTGACCAAGAGACCGAACCAAATCTCAATGCTAACTGGGTGGGCTCCAAGGGCTCATGGGTCATCCACATTGTGATAATCCTATTCCTCAAGGTATTCTATAACTTAGTGCCAGGTGTGACGAATGAGATCAGTTGGTCTCTAACAAACGCGACATATGTCATCGGTTCGTATATTATGTTCCATTTCGTGAAAGGTATCCCATTCGACTTCAACTCTGGCGCCTATGATAACCTCACGATGTGGGAACAGTTGGATGAGGGCGATTTCTACACACCAAGTAAGAAGTTCCTTGTTGGTGTTCCGATCTGGTTATTCTTGATGACCACACACTATAGCCATTATGATGTCCAACTGTTCATCATCAACTTGATTATATGTCTTATCGGTGTTGTGCCAAAGTTACCAATCTTTGATCGTTTGAGAATCTCACTTTTCTAATCATCAACTACAACATACTACATTTTAACATTATCCGATGAAACTCTAAGAGCTCTTCTTGTAATGGCTCAGACATGGCAACATTCCTCATAATGATGGATGCAATGCTTCCGTTCATCTCTTTTTTTATGGTGGTTTTGGACTTCGGTGTGTTGCTTCATAACCTTAAGCATCCGAAATCACCACTCAAATGATACACAGGAAACATTCATAAGATAACATATTTTTGTAAGGCAACGAGGTCAGAAATGTCTTTTTATATCTTTATGTGGAATAAACATGATTATTTAAGGAACTTACAGTGTAGTACACATGCAATCTTGTATTATTTGGTAAATATATAGGTTGTATTCTAAGCATACAGCTTCTCCTTGACCCTGCTCAACAGAGGATCATCAATACCTTTCTCCAAGCACAGTTTATACAACCCCTCAACTAGGTCAAAATCCTCGTTGATAGAGAACTGGGAACTATTTGCAGCGGAGAACACTGATTTGGAAGTGCCATCGTCGTTGTTAGACGATAGCACTGATTCAGCCGTGGTTTTGAAGTTGTCCAACACCTTGTTGAAAAAAGATCTGTTCGAAGTATGCTTCTTGTCCAACTTTGTGAACTGGTTTTCCAAAGCGACAAGGCTGTCTTGAGTGAAACTCTGAACATCGAGAGCAGTTATCGCAGTCATGAATTGGTCCACATCCTGACTGAAACTTCCCCAACAGTTCTCTGAGAGTAAGTGTTGGTAAGTTAGCTCAGTCTCATCGATTGATTGCAAGAGATCTGCATTCTTCGAGAGGATGGCGACCCCAACTCTCAAAAGAGTCTCTTTGACACCTTCAAGTAACAAAACATCAAACATTCGGATCAAAAAGTTGAACGGCATGGTGATGGAATAAAATGATAAAAACCACTGGGACAAGAAGATATTCAAATCGATTTTCAATTCTTGGAAATGTTGATATAACGCGGGGAGTTCCTTTTCAAAGATCTTCTCAAACTGATAGAACCATAAGTTCAACCCAGACATCTCACTATCATAGATGCTTCTGAGCTTGTTATGTTCGAAAAGTTTCACCAATGCATTGAAAGTCTTGAGTTCATCCTGGAAATGGAATAAGAGAGGTGCGACGATGAATTGTAGACCTTGACAGTACCCCATATCTGAATCAAAGATACTATAAGCATTCAAGATTCTTTCGAATTTGACCTTGGTCTTGTACTCAGAAAACATCGAAAGTTCTGGGAAGGTTCTGTTAACATCCTTAGAGATAATGGAGATATCAGGTGAAACATCTGTATTCAGGGATTCATAAAGTTTCTCCATGTACGGATCCACAACACCAGAAGAGTCACTTGCTTGGGTGAACAACCCCCAAAGTCTAGATCTCAGAGATGGTGGGATACCATTCATGATCATGAGACGTGTATAATTTGGCAGTGTCACTACACAACTGGAAAATGAGTTCAAGAGGAACCACCAAAATGAGATCTCAAGCTCCGTGGCATGTTTGGTCTGTTCAAAAGAAGAATGACAGCAGGGTTGTAAATTATCCTTTAGAGTACCCGAAGATGCACACTCATCATCATAGAACAGTGGCTGGTGACATTTTGAACAGCTGAGAGCCAAATTGAAGGAGCCATCCTGTTGAAGTAAACCCTTGATTTCATCTGTAGAAACCTCTGACGAAGTCGAGGAGTTGCGAATCTCCAAAAGCTCGAGGTGTGAGGGTAGTAATGACGTCTGGGAATGGGATGTCGTTAGTGCTTGCGCCTCGGTGAGCTTTTGCTCGAGTTGAAGAAGCTCATTGAGTGATGTTCCCTCCATGGTGAAATGAATGTGGCTGGTTTTAAAAGAATGACTAGTAGTTGGGAAGAACGGAGGGACAAAAAGGCCAGAAAGAAAAGGAATGACAAGTGTATAAGACACTGGGAAGCTGGCACTGTTTGAGTCTTCAAAGATCAAAGGATGGATGGTTTCACACCTTTTAAGAGGATCAAAAAAGTGAAAGGAGTTGGTCTCAGGCTGCATGTTTTGAAGTGGCACGCACAACTTTTTGACAGCGCTTCAAAGGAGGCGTTCAGTGCTGCACGAACCGCGTTTTATGTAGCTATAAATACAAGCTAGAAGCAAATGAATATTGTCATAGTATTAGAGATTATAGTGCTGCTTGTATTGCATGTATGTTGACAGTTGTATCAATGTATTATGTATAATTTTATATTATGAGTCTTGAGTGGTATTAAAATATGCAAAAAAGAACAGAAAAGAGTAAAATGCAGGTCGTGAAGTATGTGAGAGGTCATTAGACCATGTCCTTATCATCAAGAACTAATGTTCTCTCTGCAGCCAAGTCTACACCTTCTGGATTCTTCTCGTTGAGTTGGTCCAAACCGTCAATTGTAGTTGGTGCTGTTGTGAGATCTTCTTGTTCGCTTTCGCCATCTTTGCTTTCCTCATCTTCTTCTTCTTCGTTCTTCTCATGTCTACCGAATCTAATCCACCAGATTAAGTGAGAAGTAAAGATACCCAACTCCATAGCACCAACGATAGAGTAGAGAACGATACCCATGACATCAAACTCTCTAGCAAAGGCCAAAGACAGAGCACTGAAGAATGCACCAGAGAAATCCAAAGATAAGAACACAAAGTTGATACCGACAACCTTACCTCTTCTCTTTGCCAGTTCGAAATAAGGTGGCACCAAACCAACAGCCAGGAGGATAGAGGCAATGATTCCAAAGATCAATGATGGCCAGCTTATGCCCTTGTCATAAGCATTTCTGCACGGAATGATGAAACCAGCTTCAAGTGCAATGCCCACAAGTACGAATGATCCAATCAAGGCAAATAGCTTTCTTTTAGAAACTTGGACAGGTGGGTAGTACAAACTCTGAGCCCAGGTAACAATACAAAGCGTAGTAAAGATCTGTGGCTGGATCATGATTGGGATACTTGATCTTCTTGAGACAAAATAGATCGAGAATGGGACACCACTGGCAGACCATAGAAATAACATCAATGGTTGCAAGCCCTCACAGTTCTTCTTGCGATAGTTATGAATAATCTGTGGAATTAGTTGGATACACCAACAGACAGTACCGATGGTACCCAAAATGTTAGCGGCTGGAGTCTCTGAAACCATCGTATAGCGTTATGGGTGGTTGATTCTTTTATCGTGTGCAAATCCCAAGAGAAATCTGCAAGAAACTTCTTAGCGCAGCCTTGGACAATAGAAAAAGATGCAAGTGAAGCCTAAACCCGTTGTGTATGTCAATCACCGAATTAAAATCAAGCTGCTAGAAGGTTCTTAGATCAACAATAACAGATGAAGTAATATTTCCCCGTATTCATTGACCAGAATGAGTAAAACTTCAATGAGCCGGTTCGAAAGTTTTTATACCTTTTCGTTAACATGTGAAATCCCAGTGCAAAAAATGAGCGGAAACAGAAGCACAAAGCGGAAATCCATTGCGGACGCATGGAATTTCCCAAAACGGAAAGTAAAAGCACGCACAGGGAAAAGAAGGCGAGAAAGAGTCATACAATGCGCTCAATTGTCACAGTGATGTTTTTGAAATGGTGCAACACGATGTGCAATAGCCTCTGGCTTCCACAAGAGGCATTGTGTCTCGAATTGGTAGGACAATACCCGCATTTCTCATCAGTTATTGTGTCACCATTGAAGGTTGAACCACAATGCTTCATTCTTTCCTTGAATGAATTTGATCTGAGCACTTTGAGAACCCGATTCGCATTTATAGCGTTGATTAGTTAGTTTATTGCTTAGTGTCTATTGTCTCGAGAGTCGATAAAAATTACAATCTGAGCACGAGTAAACTCTTCTTAATCTTGCGATTTGACATCGTCGACTTTGGTCTTTTTAAGGTAGATCTTCAGCCTCTTGATCGTTCTCATAAAAGTACATAACATAAGTGGTATTGGCATTGAATAGTTGTTCGACAGTACCAAAGTCTATAGCCTTCTTGGTTGGGTTTTCGGGCTTCCAAAATCGATGCAGATCGACAGTGTCAAATGAAGAGAGTAACACAGTTATACACAGGGCAAAGCGACAGAAGGTCAAAAGAGCTGCTCACGGTCCATCGAGAATATCTCGTTACTCTCACGAGACTGTCTCCTTCGTCCTAGGTCTCTGGCCAGCTTATTCATATAGTCAACATTGACGCAGCACTGACGATGCAGATGAGCATATTAGAGGTTGCAATAGCCACGAGTGCACGAAGAAGAGCACCAGCGCCAAAATTTGTCTTTGGCGTGTCAATAATCGCTGAAAGGCACAATAGAGATATATTAGATTAGCAAAATTAAGCTGCACCGAAACAATCAATCTGACCATCAATCAGAGAAACTCGGTAGGGACGTCGAAGCCTATGCTATCTTTTCAACACCTGGCCAGGACATCCGACAAAGTACTTCGCGACTAGTCTTTAGGTTTTTATTCCTGCTTTGTAGATGTTATCAAGACCACCACGTCCAGTTCCCAGAGTCCACTTGACAAACCTCCCTGTTCCCATTCCCCATCTTGATGATGATGTTCGCCTTCACCGTAGTTTCGGATTCCAACACT
Source organism: Williopsis suaveolens (assembly GCA_003708225.3). Lineage (NCBI taxonomy): Eukaryota > Fungi > Ascomycota > Saccharomycetes > Phaffomycetales > Wickerhamomycetaceae > Williopsis > Williopsis suaveolens. Next base: position 104,113 of record PPNS03000014.1, on the reverse strand, counting down.
GTACCAAGGTCCCTGGGCAAGAGTCTCATGTCTTTCAATCCATTGCTCGGTGAGCTAGAGCTCAGAGTGCCTTTGGCATAAGACCTCTAAGTTGTTGTTATAGATGTCAGTATTTCCCAATATGATATAGTAAGATGGGTTAAATAATAAGGTGGTGGTCAGTCCACCGGACTCCATGATCCAGACTCCAGACGCTTCAATTGCATAGATCACAGTGACGATGCATATAAAGAGGGTTGTGTCCACTTCTTGAATTCTGTCATTATTGTTTCAACTTTGTTTTCTTGAATCCTGAGGTGGGGTACTCTAATTGATTATTGCATCTGAATTCTAATAGGAAAGGATATATACCGCTTAGATATCCTGGAATTCTGAGTTCTCCATCAAGGTTTTCATGATTCTCCTTTTGCAGGTTCAAAGCAGTTTTCGTGGGGTTCGAGGGGAGCATAGGAATCTATATATAACCATGGACGGTTTTTTGTTGATATCGCAGATGTGTCAAAAATGTGTCAAATGACAGGCCACAGCATGATACAAACTTCAAAGGTCGAGACTCGATGGGACAAACTACACTATTCATAATCTGAATCACAAATCGATGAGCATGCATTGGATGGATGTCATAGACTCATATAAAACTCAACTTCTTGTATTACTGAACCAGCATCCCATCTGGAGTTGAAGACAGTATTGTAGATAGTAGCGTCTAGTAGTAAGAATCTGCGAGGTAATAGGACATCAGTGGCCTAGTACTAGTGACCCAACAAGTTCTTCTCTCTGATCTCTTCGACTTTCTCGCTGTAGATCATTTCCATGTATATGATCGGGTCTTGGAACCCATCGAAGCCTTCGCCCTTCTCAATGAAGGACACATAGTCATCGAGGAACTCACTCCAGGAATCTGCAACAACACAGTACCCACCAATGTAGCCTTTGCCACAGATGATCACCTGGCCGTATTTTCCCTCAGGGCCAGGATCCAAATCGACAGCGACGTAGTCCGCAGCAAAGTCATGGGCCAGAGGGATCCAATAATTCGCATGGAAGTAATATCCCTGGATCGCACGAGGTGGAATATTCATCTCCGATTCAGCCAGCGAAGGGCCATCGTAACATTGGCCATAAAACTCCATTTCTTTTATTGATTCCTTCAAAGGCATCAAGTAGAGGCCAGGAAGACAAAATCTCCAGTCAGAGTCAAAGCCTGCTTGCCCATTGGTACACTGAAAGTATTGCTTGACGTCATCAGGCAACTTGAGACACCTCTTAGTTTCGAACTCCTCGATATCTGTTAACGAAATACCTGGTTTGAGAGTCTCAGATGGTGCTTGGACGCCAGGGAAGTTCTCCACCGAGGCCCTTCTCAAGCGACCGATAATGGCTTCCACGTTGGTCATCTTGTTCTCTCTCTCCACAATTAACCTGAGCGTAGATGGAGTAACATTTCTTGGAACTTGACCGCCACTGGGCTTTCTTGCGGTTTGTACAGTTCTCATTGCTGATGAGCTAAAAAGAAGATGGGAGAAGTGAGATGGAGCACAGTTTTGTCCCATTGTTTCATGCATATCCGGGGATCAGGATGTTCGGCAAAGCGGTACTGGATATTGGAACATTTATTCTCTGTCAAAAGAGTTTGATGATTAGAAGGGTTCTAATGAATACGTTAACGATTCGCTGTGTTCTTCTAGTTCATTCATGATTCCTCAGACATGGGGACAATCAAAGTATGCACCTGTCTGTGAACCTCTATCAACCCACTCAGTTTCTCGATGCACTTTAGATCTTTGGGTGCCTTGGATCCAACTCCAATATCATCTTCATACGCTTGGAGAACGCTGTGGTGTGTTTCTGTGGTGCAGAACTTCATCATTTGGTGCATATTCAAGAGCCTCTCTTAAGCAGATGTGGGAGATCTGCTAGGATCGTCTATTCATCTGATGAAGCACTGTATCTTGTTGGGTGTTGTATCATACGAAGACCAAGAGCACAGTTGGCGGCAGTCCTAATCTTGAGGTCACCAATTAGTGTTGAGAACAATCCTGTCCGAACGGAGTCTATTAAAAAGAATACTGTATCGCGTTGGTCGATCAGAGAGTTCGGCCGGTCTAAATCTTTCATCTTCCTGTCTTCCTTTGTTCCAGGATGGCCAGCCATGGAATTGTTTTCCAGAGAATATCCAGTGGCATTCACCAGTGGGAATTAGAGGAGGACACCCTCGCATTCTCCATCAGTGTGCTAGTGCCTAAGTCCCATGCGAGTAATTTCCTTGGTTTTCCCAGGGTGCCGATACCCGGCAGTAGCACCTTTAGATGCAGGGCCAGCAAAGTTGGACCCTGTTTTGGACCCTGTTTTGGACCGTGTTCACCTCACTCCTTCATGCTCAGTGCTCGCCCTGCGACTTCAGAGGAGGCCTTTAGAGAGGCTTTAGGCTCTAAGCTCTAGGGTTAATGATTGGTTAATGCTTTATGTATCTCAATGGTAACACCTGAGTTATTCCAGATAATTCCTGTTCTGGCGAAGCGGCATTAGACACCCTGCTGTTGTTGAACGACTCATGAGGCTCGTACTCACGCGGCGCGCCATATGGCTTTCATTGAACTGGAGGTTGTGTGGATTGTCAATAGTTACATTTCAGGAGATTGTAGATCCGTATCTATACCAACCCTTCTCGGAAAATCATTTGGTCTTCTGTTCTTTCCTTTGTTCTTAGCTGTATTTTTATTCAAGTCCATGGTGACGGTACTTCCTGAAGTCAAGCCTGTAGAAAGGATAGTGATCTGTCCCATCCAAAGCAGCTTGCTTGCTTGTACAATAGTACCTACCACCATGCCTAGGGCGACGGCTCAGAACACGATGACGATGGTACGCAGAGGGAGCATGGCGTCAGCAGTAAGGATGACCATTAGGCTACCCTCTGAACATCTCGTAATGGTATTGCCGCCATTCGTAGTTAGTCAAGTTCCCAAATTGTGAGCTCTGTTTCCGATTTATGGAGAATCATTGATCATATTCCCACTTTCAGGACTTCCCTGCAGGGCTCACTCTTGGGGCGACCTTTTAAAGAAGAAGGGTTAAATATAACGCACAGCCGCAGAAGACTACCGGTAATTCCTCCATCATAAACCCATTAATACATTAAAAATATCTAGCACATCATAATCAGCACCTAATTCTCTTCGTAGCATACCGGCTGTTCTCCTGTGAAGATCCAAGCTCTTCTCTATTTCTCGTAGTGCCTCTATTATAACCGTCATAGATATCCACACCGAGACAGGCATCACCAATTGTATCCAACTGATAGTTCATGTCCATGTCGTCAGCGTTCCCGCTGTTGTCATAGGTGTTATCATCTATCAGATTTGAACCTTGATCCAAACTGTCAATATCGTCATCGAAGGACTCTATGTCATCACTGTAGTGGAACATGGAACATTTTGCAATCGCAGCAAAAGTGTTATACACCATCTTATCGTCCTTGTTGACCCCAAAGAACTCAGGTGTGAAGAGTCTCTCGATTGTATCGTTGGTGTGACGTTCATCCTCAGCAAACATTGGCGTAAAGACAAACTCCACAGTAAAATCTTCCGGTAGCCGTATTTTCAAGTACAGCTGTAATTTCCCTTCTTTAGACTTTATCACGCTGTGTTGCGAGATACATGGATATGGCACCTGCATACCATAATCAAAGTTGTTGAACCACACCACAAACACGAAATTCAAGACAAACAAGTCAACCTGCAAAACATGTTCTCGTACGAGGTCACTGAGGCATTCAGCTTCAGAGCACTCCATTATCCACTTGCGGCCGCCGCCATACAACACCGGGTTCTCTTGCATTGAGAACTCACCTGGCGTGGATCTCTGGTGGACCGCCACAGGGTCGCAGTTCTCAACAGAGGGCTGGAGGGTGAGAACTGAAGGAAAGGACATGGTAGTCAAACTAACTCCAACTTCATGAATTTAGAAGTCTCCAACAGATCAAAAGGTCAAAAGGTGCTCCAAACATCTTCAAAATTTCCTCTTGCAACCCGCACGCCGAAACGGAGTCACAGAATTCCCCATTCCAGACAGAAGTTCGCGAATTCCAATATAGATACAATGTGAATATCACTTTAATATCACTTCGAAAACATATACAAAGCTCTATATAAAAGAGGTCAACCTCTCTCGGAGTTGACATAGATGGTACGTGCCTGTGCCTCGAATCCGTTGAATGGAGAAGCAGCAGCAGAGGTATAAGCACCCAGGTCTGGGAAGTATAGCCAGTCACCAACTTGCACATTGTGTGACAATGTGGCATGGTTAGAGATACAATCCAACCCGTCACAGGTTGGCCCCCAAATAGACACATTGTATCTCTCTTGATTGACTTGGTTACGTTCACCGTACAAAAACTGGCCACGATGTGTCAAGACATGCGCCTCTGGGTGTTGATGGTCAAACAATATACAGTTCATGTTACCATAGACACCATCGTTAATGTAGACCATGGATTGTTGCTGATCGTTGGTGTTGGTGTCAAAGACACCACCTCTCTTAGCGATAACATGGGTGGCCAGTGTAAAAGCATTAGCAACAAAATAACGACCGGGTTCCGCGATGATCTCAACGTTGGTAGAAACTGGGAAGTATTCATCCAAGGCTAATCTCAAGACTTCAGATGCCGAGCCCAAGGATTCGTAGGAGAAGCCACCACCAACATCCAACATTTTCATGTTGAAACCAAGCTTCTGACCCAACTCAAAAACATCACTAGCGTCGCGAACAGCCTTAACCAAAGAGCTGTTATCATTGGCGCCGGACCCAACGTGGAATGAGACTCCAGCAATATCCAATCCGAGTTCCTTGGCCAAGTTCAATAAGTTTGGCACGCTAGACAATGGAGCACCGTACTTGGTGCTCAATCTGCATTGTGCAGTTTCGTCATCGGTGATGATTCTCAGGAGTAGTCTGCAACCTGGGTGGAACTTCTTGAGCTTGTACAGCTCATCAGCGTTGTCAAAAGTTGTCAACTGAACGTTTTCCTTCTTCGCATGTCTCAAAAAGGAAGAGGTCTTACATGGATGAGCATAGATGATTCTTGAAGGGTCAACACCCAAGCTGAGGATCAGATCAATCTCACCTTTGGAGGCACAGTCGAAATTGACACCCATGGATGCCAATAGCTTCAAAACTTCTGGATTAGGGTTACATTTGACGGCGTAGAATGGTTGGACTCTAGGTAAGTTTTGTCTCCAGATTTTGAGCAAACGTTCGACTTTACCCAAATCGCACACAAAAAAAGAGTTTTCTTCACCGGCTTCACAAGTGTCATGGTTGATTCTTTCAACCTCCTCTTGTAGGGCATTGGAGATCAATTCCTTGGACTTTTGGGTAATCAAGGCAATCTCTCTCTCTTCATCGGAGACTGCTCTCAACTTGTTCAAGTGCAGTATGGCAGGTCTAGCCAACTCACTTCTGTTGACTTGGGCACGCTGAACCAACAATTCAGAGGTAAGAGATAGTTGTTCCTCGACAGCAGTAGAGGACAAGGACATCTTGGAGTTGATGAACTGGGGGATTGTTTTGGAAACGGTGTTCACAGCTGTTCTTGACTTTCTGGCGGAATCAACCACGCGCAAGATCGAGGTGTTGGATCTGGAAGACAGCGTGGAAATGTTCGATGAAGGAATTGTTTGTTGAAAAGAAAGACTTCTGACAGTGAGAGATCTGGTCTGTCAAAAGGAGGACTCTTTGGTGGGTGGTGTTAGGAGTTCCTCTTTAAAAAGCTGTGTTTGGGGGGAGGGGGATACACAGCAAAAGCGTTATAGAACTTCAAGCGGCAGCTCTCGTTGGTACTGAGGACAGTAGGAGAAAAAAGATGGTAGTGTCAGCTAGTTCTGTAGTGGCTCCGTGCGAGAGCGATGGAAGAGTTTGGTGGAGAACTTGGGTGTGCTCGTCGAATGGTTGGCTGAAGTGAGTATAGAGTATAATATATGGAGATATTATACTACACTCTGTGGTACTGGGACTGGGAACCTCTTAAGACTCTCTTTTTCTAAAATCGGCCTCTGCTCTCTGTTCTTTTTTGTTGTTGTTGGCTGAAATGAAAAATTCTCTTCTTGCGCTTTTGCAGTTGTTGCGTGCGTTATCACTGCTGGGGCCTGGGCCCTCTTTGTTTACGTTTTAGTGGCATAGAAAACACATTAAAATTAACATAACACCTAAACCTATGGAATCCCTTATCATTATATCATAATCACTACTTGTCGTTCACCTCCACCTCGCCACCACAGTGTAGGCACTGGTACACATCAGCAACAGAGCCGTCAGCTCTAGTGACTGGACGCTTCCCTCTGGACTTCATAGCAGTCCATTCGCCTTTTGCTGGGATGCGACAGCACGACTTGTCAATACAACGGGCACCGGTCTTCTTATACCTGAGGCCACAAGAGTTACACAGCTGGCCAGCAGCGGTGGACCACGAGGGTCTCCAGCATGGGGATTGATCAGATCCACATGAGATACACTTGCGCTTACTCTGATTATGGTGATGAATCGTGTACGTGTGATTTGGGCCCTTATGGTTTTGTGTATGGATGAATTGGTTTGTTTCAATCATGACACCTTGATTCAGCTTATGGTGACCGTTCCATTGACGATGTGATGGTGATGACTGTGATGGCTTGGATGGCTTGGGTGGTGATACTTGGAATGAGGATGTATGCTTGGAGATTGGTGATGTCAATGGCGTACGTGATTGATACGTATAGTTTGCTTCAAAGGGGAATTTGATATGCGGTTGCACGGGGATCGGTGAAGATCGTGGGGCAGTCCATGTTGATTGTTGATATGATGGAGCATTGTCCTCAGATTCAGAATGGTCACTATGGGACTTATAGAAAGGATTGCTCTTTCTAGATACCATCTTCTTACTGATCTTGGATGTGAAACGTGGCATCTTGCTGTATCTAGCATGCTCCAACTGTTCTCTCAATTCTGTCAAAAAGATAGCATCATTCAATAGCTCAAACCCTGGCTTATCGTATCTCAACAAGTTCTTCAAGTTGTTGAACTTCTCAGGAAAATTCTTCTCGATCCACACTTCCAAGTTCAATCTCCAGTCATCATCGTTGATACATGTATCCGGATAATCAAGACTGTGACGAGATGTACCGAGGTATCTATCATTCTGTGTCAAATACTTAAAAGATGGCAACTTGGTCTCTGTGGACACAGTGGACATACACAACACTGGTTCAGCTCTCTCAATGTGCACTGGTTGAGCCAATGCTCTCTCAGGAGACTCTGGTGTGATCAAAGAATGATGGATGCTCAGTGGAGACAATGGGGTAACATGCTGCGGAGTTGGAGAAACAGATCTTCTCTCAAAGACAGTGGCCAACGGTGGTGAAGGTGGAGCTGTTCTGGATCTCTTATTAGACTCCTCCAACAAGTCCAAATCCGCAAGATATCTCTTTCTCTTGAGTGTAGAAGGAGTATCAACGACTGGATGGAGGAGCTTTGAAGATTCGAAAGTCATCTGTGGGAACACAATGTTCATCTCAGGTGGCTGATGCTTAACAAAAGTTGATATCAAAAGATCTATAGATGTGGACTGGATAGATCTCACTGGTGGGATAGTGAAGCAATCAAGTGGGACGCAAGTGGAAATAGGTGGCAGAGAAGCTGTACCCTGATTGGAAATTGCGATTGAAAGACTCTCTGCTTGGGGTGATCCAGCTTCGAGAGTGGTACTGACTCGATCAGAAGGGCTTCCGAACGTAAATGGGTAGGTGTGGTATGGATGAATCTTGACTGTCTCAACTGAACCTTCTATATCTCAGTAAGTATCAAGATCTCTAGTGCGTATGACTGGGACCAACAGGATGAGACTCTTAAAAGATGGATCTTGAAAAGAAAGAGAAGAAAGAGAAATGTACAGAAATTATGGTAACCTTGACAACCGGGAGATTGGGTTTGACAGGGTAAGTGGGATGTTGCAAGGCAGACTGTACTGATTGGGAAAGCGGAGCTGCCAGATTTGGACAAGTAAAAGAATTGGTGTGCGGCAGTTGCTGATGTGGATTTGAAAGAGTGACACGCAGTTGGATTCAAATGAGTGACTGTTTTTTAGAACTACGAAGTCTATTGGTAAGGGTTGGATTGAGGACACATATGCCCCCTTATATTACATTCCGAAAGGGTGGCAGGTAAACCAGAACAAAGGGTATTTGACGCATGGCCAGCCTGTTACTATCTGTATTAGATCCGATCCTACTGGATTACCTGATTCAGCAAGTGTCACCATCTTGATCTGGTAATGGTACCTGCCATCTTTGAACCGTTACCCACCTATGGAGAATTGGGGCTGGCTGTGTGCCGAATCCCAGCGTTTTCTCAACTCAGGCGTCATAAAAATCTTATCCACCCCAATTGGGAAACTAAATTGCGCACAGATCGGTGCCGCTGGTGCAATTCCCAATATGGCGAATTGCCTTATTTGGACATTTCTGTCTGCAGTGTGTATGTGTGTACATATTCAGACATTGCTGAATCAAAGTAGTGACTGACAGATCTTTGAATCAATAATGAGATCGATTCAGTTATTAATTCGCCTCCTGCAAGAGAATCTGATCTGGTTTGAGAAGGTACCAGCACTTTTTGTTCTTTTATGTGGGTTCTGATAAATCTTGATCTGTTTGTGGAGCTGATGTTATGCTTGTGTATTCCAGATCAATTATGTGTCAAGATCTTGATCACATACCATTTATATAATCTGGCCCATCAGTTATTGTTAAAAGGGCTCAAGGTGAGATAGTAGAGCTTATGGATCACACGGTGGGTTTCTCATATTCACAGGTCACTGACTTTCCACATAAATCCACTGTCCAAACCTTCCTATTTGAATTTCCAGGCACTCAATTGCCACTTGGAAGGTTTTAAAGGCCAGAAGACCTATATATCATAAGTGCTGGCTGAATCCAACACCATCGAGCTGTCTTGCACTGTGACCATCAACTAAAGCAACACTCTAACACCAACGCTTAGGTGATATGTCAAGGTCATTGGGCAGTGTTGAAGTGCTGGAGTGCTACATCATAAATCTTTCATCTAACGAAGACATCAAACTCTGGATCCAGTACTGATTCACGATACATTGACTTTTTGCTACCCTACCAGGACTTTTTAATATAGTTACTCTTCAATCACAGGATATTAGACCGTCCTCATAAGGCGGACTAATCCCTGGAGTAGAACAATAGGTGAAGTAAAAATTCATTGATGTACTCCTTAGATATTAAGTACAACTTTTCATCTTCCAATTCTTCAAATCATCCTTTTCTTCCACATTTTATGGCCAGATAAATCCAACATCTCTGTCATCAGATCCGGGGGCACGTCCGACTTTAAGTGCCGACATTTGGCAGGCAAACATAAACAGAGAGACAAGACGGAACAACCACCAGGTGCACCAAAGACCGCTTGAGGAGGACTCATAAAGAATTCATCACATCATTCGTCATGTACAATCAAGACCAGGCTAACAGGAACTCAACGCAGATCCAGTGGGAATTCCTGATGAGATTACAACAGCAAAACAGAGGATCACAGTTGAACCCAACACCCAAGAGAGCCACTCCACCGTACTCTTCCAAACCTGCTCTCATGGCAAATTCTTCTGTGTTTACACTTCTGCCCTATAAGATGAGAAAGGATGCTGTGAGACGATCCGTGCTACAGAAGTATAATGTTCTGGGCTATATCGCCTCCGGTACTTATGGTCGTGTCTATAAAGCTGAAGGACGTACAGGCAAGAAGGCCCTTTTTGCCATTAAGAAGTTCAAAGCTGATAAAGAAGGTGAAGTAGTATCATATACTGGCATATCACAGTCTGCCTCTCGTGAGATGGCACTCTGTCGGGAACTGAATCACAACAATATCACAAAACTGGCAGAAACCATATTGGAAAATAAGTGCATTTATATGGTGTTTGAATATGCAGATCATGATTTACTGCAGATTATTCATTATCATACACATCCAGATACCAAATCGATACCCGATCAAGCTATAAAGAGCATCATGTGGCAAGTGTTAAATGGTGTCAGCTATTTGCATCAGAATTGGGTATTACACAGAGACTTGAAACCTGCAAATATCATGGTCACAAGTCAAGGTGTTGTGAAAATTGGCGACTTGGGTCTTGCAAGAAAGTTCAATAATCGTCTGCAAACCTTGTATAACGGTGATAAAGTAGTGGTGACTATTTGGTACAGAGCACCTGAGCTCTTACTGGGTGGTAGAGATTATACCGCTGCTATCGATCTTTGGGCCGTCGGATGTATCTTTGCAGAATTACTTGCTCTGAGACCCATGTTCAAAGGTGAAGAAGCCAAAATGGATAATAAGAAGAATGTCCCATTCCAAAGAAATCAGATGCAGAAGATTGTGGAGATATTAGGCACGCCAACAGTGGCACAGTGGCCTTCCTTGCAAAAATACCCTGAGTATGCATCATTGCAAGAGTTCAAACAATTCACATCTAATCTCCAGGCATGGTACCAATCCATAGGTGCGACAAATAAGAAGGGACTTGAATTACTATCAAGTCTCTTGGTTTATGATCCAGCTCATCGTATGACTGCTTTTGACGCATTGATCCATCCTTACTTCCTTGAACCCCCTCGTGTTGTCGATAACATCTTCGAAGGCCAAACGTTCAAATACCCATCAAGACGTATCCATACCGATGATGCAGATATCACAAGTTCGCAGAATAACACGGTGAAAAGAGCAGCATTTGCTGATGATCCATTACATTCTAGAAAGAAGATGAAATGAAGTTACGCACAGCATTCTACAAAATATCATGAAGATATGACTAGCTACATTTTATATGTTCATAACAGTTGTAGTTCATTGGAAGATGAAATAATACATTGCGTAGGTCCTCTTGAGGGCCCTTTTTCTAGACGTTATTGGAGATAGGGATATGATTCAGAACATCCTCTTGTTTGACTTCAGACTCTGGTGAGAAGAACGTCAATGCGGTAATCTTCTTCTTTGTTGCTGTGATTTTACCAGTAGGCGGAAGTTTCGCTCTGGAAGATTTCTTGGGATAATCATCTTCCTCCATTATCACAACATCAGATGCACTTGCCAGGTAGTCAGCAGATTCTTTCTTGGTCTTATACTGCTTAGAATTGAATAATTTGGTCTTTTCAAGGCATTCACGTAGAAATGGCTGAAACAACTTGATCTGAGATTCAATCTCATTCTCTTTGATACGCAGTAATGGAGCACTTTCAAATTCTTCACGTTGAACTTTCTGTTCATCATCAACAGCATGAGATTCGGCCAACCGAGATTGAAGTAAGTGCAAGGGGATAGTGTTACCGACCATTCCGAGCTCTTTATCAAGGCCAAGTTCCTTGAAACCAAAGAAGTCTTCACCAATCTCATTGGAGAAGTCACCAGATAAGAACTGTTCAGAATTGTCACCAAAAGTCTTCTCATTCATTTCGAATGCAGGTCTCAATAATTGCTTCAAGAATGCAGAGAGCTTTGTTTTGAGGTCTTGCAGTTTCACATGTTGCTTCAGAACATTCTCAGTGACATAAGTATGAAGGTCGTCTGGTTTTCGTATGCCGTTCTGTAAAAGAGACAGAGTCAAGATATTCCTTTCCTTTTGGAATTGATTCACTGATGGTGTCTCCAAATGTTGCTTTATAGTCTTGACCAAGTTATCCATGTAATCTCCTGCAACCTGGGTCAATGTATCAATAGCAAACATCTCGGTACTTTCAAATCCACTTTGCATGGCAATTTTCGAGATACGCTTCTTCATCACATAAAACATCAGTTCTTTGTTCATCTTATCATGATTTTCCAGTCTTGACACTGGGTCTATGTCAACTGAATCATCAATCTTCTCAATCTCTGGGGCTTTCAGCTGAGTATGATGCACAAACTGCTGCTGCTGCATTTGTCTAATTAATGAGATCTTGAAACAGATCTTTCTGATTTCTTGCATCTCATTAATATTATTGTTGATCACCAAGTTCAGTCCGCCATTTCGAGGGGCGAGCTCTGAAGGTTTCAGACCTTCGCTCATCACCTTCTCTGCCAACTTCGATTCATATTGTTCAACTTCTTCTTCGCTCATGCCACTATATGGTAAAGCTGGTAGACCACCAGTAATATCGTACTCAATAAGATATGGTTCTTCCTCGTTAGGCTTATTCGACGAATTAAAAATATGCTTCTTGGTCTCGGTGTAACTCTTCAAGAAAGTCTCAAAGTTTCTCATTCTTTTTGGATCTCTTAGGATAGCATCACTATGGGAGTTGAGCGCATTATCTTTAAACAATTCAGCTCTCTTCATGCAGAAGTCTGATCTGGTCTTAGAAGTCAAATTTTTCCAAGTTTGAATCTCCAAATCATCCTTGTCATTATCCTCTGTGTTGAGATATTCATTGGTTTCAACATTATCGTCATCCTCCATCTCCATTGCATCGTTCAATAAAGAGTTATTGCCGGCAGGCGCAGCAGCTCCACCCATATTGACACCATTCGTTGACAGGGAAGTAGCAACGGCTGGAATCTCAGCTTTAGCATATGCTATTGGTCCTTCCGATGATGGCGTGTTCTGAGATTCGTCCTTCACTTCACCGTTACTTGTTCTCTTCTTACCCTTCTTGGATGATGTCTTGCCGTGTGGAGCTGGCGTGGCTGGCTCCTCCGCCTGAGATTCGGTTTCGACTTCTGCTCTATCTCTCACTGTGATGTCTGGTATAAGTGGAAGAAGTTGCAACGACTTCTTCTGCATAGCTATAGCGTGCGCTCGGAGGAAATGACGTGGATCTGAATTATATGTCAGACAGTTCTTCCATATTAGCATAACATCTTCAACAAAATCAGCTTTCGAACTGTATTGGAATGCCTTTAACTTCTTTAATATTGTATTCAAATCCATTGGTTTCTTGATAATCTGGTAGTAGTTTGGAGCTTCTCTCTTAGACACCTTGTTCAAGAACGCCGTTGAATGTTCTGTATAGTTTCTCAACTCCAAGACAACTTTCTCGCATGCTTCATACAGTTCCTCTTGACCGATTTTGTCATCTGACGCCCATTTCGAGCGGTTCTTTCTCACATCCATGATCAGTTGGCGGAGCTCATTATCTGGAAGTTGTAATTTGTCTTTGCTGTCATCAATTGCACGAAGTAAATGCTTCAAAGAGAGGTTGGCTGCACCCAAGTTCATCGATATGAGGTCTATTGAATTTGAGTTATCGCCTTCAAGCAGCTTATCGTTCTCTTCAAGTTTTCGTCTCTTTATAAGAGTATCCTTGTCGTTTTCAAAGTTATGGTAGATCTTGTTGAAGTTCTCTATGAGTTTCTTGTTATCAAACTGGGTAGTCTCAGATGATGACACAATGGGTACTTCCAGCACAGTATTACCAGACTCATCAATTTCCAGCTGTACAGAGTCAGTGCTGCTCTGTACCTGATCCTGTATCCCCGCCGGCTCCTCTTCATCATCATCATAGTCATCATCTTCAGCAACGTTTCTCACGGTCTCCGGTCGGGCCTCCAGCTGCGTTTCAACCTTCTCGCGGTCTTGTTCAAATATCTCATACTCTTCAGCATCCTCTTGATCATAATACAAGTCAATTGCCTTATCCCACAAGATATAACGGATCTTCAAAGCCAACGCTCTGGCAGAATCAACACCTTCAGGTACCGTAACCTCCACAATCTCTTCATCTCTTTCCTTCTCATTCTCATCCTTCGAGTCCGACTCCTTCTCCTTCTCCGAGGGCTGTTCTTCCACTTCAGTTTTTGGTGTATCAATGAACCTTAAGTAGAGTTTTCCCTCGAGGAACGCTGAGAACAACGCTTTCTTAGAACCTTGGAACGTAAATATCTGCTCCAGCACTGCAAGCTGTTGGGCTGTGAGAAAGTAGTCGAGCGCCCTGCGACGGAACAACTGCGTAGCGATAACGAAGAGACTGTCGATGTCATTCTTCTCGAAGATCGCAAGCTTGTTCTTCATCCTGCTATGATATCGGTGCATTAGCCGCCCTTCCTGGAAGTGCTAGTTTTGTTTATGTTCGTTCAAAGTGCCAAACTTCCGCGCTCAAGCATTCGCGAAGTGTTAAATCACATGATGTATCACGTGCGCCTGAGAATTTTGGTATACGCATAACAGATTGAACTTATATAGTGATTTGTGATGATATTACATTATCTGGTCTGATTTGACCGTCTAAAAAAAAATTGGTAGCATTTATTTCCGACTTATGATCTTGTTTCAATAGTTTTCCCCTATCAGGTAAACCAAGCACAATAGATCCACTCTCCGGTACGTCCACCGAGTCTCTGTGATTATTAAAACCATGAACCACAATTCTGTACCTCTCTCTGTTTATCAACCAATCTACTAGCAATTCACCCCAGATGACTAGACCAGACGTACCAATCCCAAACTCACCTCAGCCGCCTTATCCCATTATAGAGTGCAACGTCAGCATCGTTGCCGGGTTCGGTAGAGGATCAGCAGAGCTTGGTATCCCAACTGCCAATGTCTCGACTCAAGAGGTTAAAGAAGTGAAGAATCTGGATCCTGGTGTCTACTTCGGATGGGCAAAGGTACAAAAGAAGAACGGTGCTAGACATAGCGACATCAAAGCTAGAGAAAGTGGGAAAGAGGTTGAATATAGTTATGGATTGGGTCTCGAAGATGGGAAAGATCTTGAGGTTTCGCTCCCAACTGTGATGAGTATCGGTTGGAATCCATTCTATGGAAACAAAGAAAAGGCAATCGAGTTACACATCGTCCATGAGTTCCCAAAAGACTTCTATGGTGCTACTGTCAGTTTCAATGTATTGGGATACATCAGACCAGAACTGAACTACACCACAAAGGGTAAGTGGATTTAGCTTTTGCAACGTGACATTTATACTAACTATCTATATAGAGGCTCTTATCAAGGATATCCAAACAGATATCGAGATTGGTGTTCAAACACTGAACACTTCACAATACCTGAAGTTCAAGGATTCCTTGTGACTTCACCTTTAGTAATACAATATAGAGGAATACAAACGCCATTCAAGTCTATCATGTCTTCAGATATCCTTCTTAGCCTCGTCATGGTCATCAGACCCATTAAACATGTCAACCAGAATAGCATATGCAACTCTGACCATTCTGTAGAACCAGTACAAGTTCAACACGTTCAAGATCATGTTTCCAACGAAAATGACAACAGCACCGACAGTGTTGAACCTTGGATCTTGATAGGTGTAGTAGAAGTCGGTAAAAAGCATAGATGCTTGGTACCAACCATAACAAATTCTGACAAAGAAGAAAATGAGGATCAAGATGGAGTTGTTGATGAGTTGGAATGAGGATGGGAAGAGATTTGGGAATTTCAATCCAAACCACCTCAAATTGAGAAAAGGAGTAGACAATTCAAACAAAATGAAGATCGCAGAGTAATAAGCAATAAATGGACCTAATCCAATATAGAAAACTGCTGAACTGACAACACCGTGTGTGAGGAACCCAACACCAAAGTACTTGACATAAATCAATGAAATGATAGCATCCCAGATGAAGTAACCTAGCGCCGCTGTGGTGACAAACCCACAGTATGGTGTGTATGCAAACATTCTGTCTGCATTTAGAACAGGATCACTGAACAATGGTAAGATCAAGAATAGGATAAGGACCGATTGGACCATTGAAACAACATGGACATGGAAATCAATACGTGTTTTCTTCGACAAGGTTCTGAAAGTCTCAGAGAACAAGCGAGGAGAGATTATGGATGAGGCCACGTAGATACCATGGTAGAACAAGATGCACGCGAACAGTTCATGGATGTGCTTATCCAGAGTGTCATGGGTGTATAATGGTTGAATAAACTCCTCCACGAAAGGAAGTCGAAGTGTTGCCAGGGGGTCGTCATGACGCCTAGTTGTGAGTGACTGGAGAACCATGTGTATCTGCCTCTTATGTGTTGTCTCTCTATAGGGTTTAGACACCACGGACATTCAGTTTCTACCCTAACTAATCGGTTCAAGTGGATATTTTGTCATGTGCTGGGAACGCGGTGCTAGAATTTGAATAATTACCTTATTTGGTAACTTCCCCGATAAGGAATACATCTGTACACCAGAGCGCCCTGAATGCGTTACCACGACAACAGCTGTGGCCTCATCTGCGCCTGCTTTAGTTATAGACAAGACATAAATCCTCGTACAAAGTTTAAGACATAGAGATTGACACACACAGTCATTAAGAACCATCTTGTATACAAATGCCCACATACATCAGTCGATCAACGTTCATCCTGCTGCTTCTGTCCAACGTACTGCTGATACGGGCGCAGCAGGAGCCACATGGCTCATGTGACATATCTGAGCTTTTACGGGATAGTGACGCTGATATTTGTGACTACATCAACCAATCCTGTGATTTGGGCCTCTATCACTGGTCTAAGTGGTATTTTTGTGGTGACCAGCCCAACCATAAGACATGGATAATTACGTTGCTTATTCTCATCATCATCTTCACGTTCTTTGGTTTCAGTGTCATCACTGCCAATTTCGTCTATCCGAACTTAAACTTGTTATCAAGGTACCTACACATCTCTGAGAGGATCAGTGGTCTCACATTACTTGCTCTCGGTAATGCCACGCCGGATATATTCAGCACTTATAGTGCGCTATCTTCAAACTCATCCTCGTTAGCAATCGGCGAGCTCGTTGGCTCAGCAAACTTCGTGATATGCTTCGTCATTGGTGCGATGGGTATCTTGAAGCCATTTGAAGTGAACCATGGGGAATTTATCAAAGATCTGTATTTGTTTCTAGGGCTGATTTTGATTGCATTCTTCTTTGTCTATGACCAGAAACTTTGGAACTGGGAATGTGCTTCGATGATATTCTTCTATTTTGGGTATGTTACATATACTATCCTATTCACGAATGATGGCAAGAATTTAGACATATTTGATGAAGAGGAACAACAGTATCTAGATCCAAGACTCAGTCCTCAAAGTACATGTCGGTCAAGAGAAAGAGCTGAATCCATAATGTCTCTTGATTTAAACAAAGTCAAGACTCATCAGAAGCTGAGTGTATTTGAAGCTCAAAAGGTCTGGAGAGCGCTTTCCCCATCCAACTCGGAATTCTCAGATGATTTGTCTCCACGTCCATCTATCACAAGGGTACGGAGTGCTGAAGTAATACCATCATCTAATCTCTTCAGAACTCCCACGAAATCTGCATCTGCTAATAATATCCATGTACTTCCAAACACCCTGGTTGCTCCAACACCAGAGATACCGCAGATTGTGATTGAAGTTCCTGAAGATGAAGACTCAAATGCACCAATCGAAGGTGATGATAATCCTCTCTTTGTTAGATCGTTTGAAGAGGACAGATTACCTCAATATGGGCCATTGATGAACTCAGGGTCTACGGAATTCCTAGCTCAAGATCCTGAAACGCTTTCCATCTCCAAGCCCCTTACGTTCCTTAGAAGCTGGAGATTCTTACTAGAACCTCTCGTTGATGAACGACTCACCTTCATTACGGTAATATCTGGATTCATCGTGTTGTTCTTTAACATTATTATACCAGCATATCCAACGAAGCTCATCGATGATCCACATACACATTGTAAAGAGATTCATTCGAGAAATCAACTGTTCTTTTTCCAGCTGTTCATATCACCAATCGTATTTGGGCATTTTCTCCTCCATGGTATCGAATGGTGGCAAACATTGTTCGCATCCCTTGCACTGGTCTTGTTGAACATAATACTTCGTCGCTTTACGTCGTATACGTTGCCTATGTTTGGGTTCTTTTCTTCAATTCTCACGGTTATTACATTGAGTTCCATTTTGATCCCAATTCTGAAGAACATTGGTGTCATTTTCCAAATCTCTGAATCACTCTTAGGTTTGACTATCTTAGCCATTGGTAACTCAACTGGAGATTTGATCTCTAATCTCACTTTGGCTAAATTAGGTCTCAGTGTCATTGGGATCAATGCCTGTTTTGGTGCGCCATTGCTCTATGTCCTTTTTGGTATTGGGATCAGTGGATTGACGCTCAACATTCGCCATAAGGTCAGCTTTATGGATATAGAAGTTGAGAATCATTTCAAGGTTTCCAGTACTGGGCTAATTATCATGTTAATTTTCTATGCGATTGTGATTCCATTGAACCATTGGCGCATTGACAGACGTGTTGGTATCATTGGCGTCACCTGGTGGTGTACCATCACTGCTGTGAATGTCTATCTTGAAATAAGCAAGTGAAATCACAGAATTGAATTTCTATGTAGCAGAGCATTGTAGAAGAGCATTCAGAATGAGAATTCTTCTAATACTAAATTGACGTTGTTGTGATTCATTCTGTCAGTAGCGAATTGTCTCACCGATGACATCAACGAAGTCGGACCACAACCGATGATGTGATCGTCCTGTATTCTCCATTCAACGAATCAAAGATTAATTGAATCATGACTGGGCGACCATGTTTCGTGCTGTTCCAGATCGTGACGTTCGGCTGGGATTCATCAAGTCCAACAAGTGGAGCTAGTGATTCATGACGAGTTATCCAAATGAATGACAAGTCGTATTGTGGCATGGTCTGATATCGTCTTAATAGAGGAAGCGTCAATGATAGTCCAATTCCACCTGCGACAAGTATTATCTTCTCTTTTTGGGATGAGGATATACTGGAAAATGACGATGAGTATGAAGTTGGATCTAATGTGGTCACTGTAATCATATCTCCCTTCGATTGGATAAGAGGCGTTGTCTCATTTAGTATGACCACCGAATGCTTTGAAGCGTTGTTATTTGTGTCTGGTAAGTGGAGATGTGAACTTCCGTATGGGCCATTGACGATACATGTGAACTCTGTCTCACCTTTGCGGACCCTATCATAGAGTCTCTTTGTAAATCCATCGTGAACCTGTATGAGAAGTTGGCACTTGCCTTCACTCTCCAGTGATGAAATCGTGAAAGGGGCGACTGAAATACATCAACAGTGGGTATGGTGATAAACAGATGGCTTGATGGCTCTCATGAGAAGTTCTTTTTGATCTTCAATAAGCAGTAGGATATCACTTTTTGCATACGAGGGAGATTGTACAACTCAGAAAAAATTGTCACCACCATGTACTTGTCATCCTTCAACAATGCAACACTGCACTTCAAACACCAAAAGTACCATAGATAACGAGCAAATCTGTCATATACCAAGAGACAAGTCACAACGATGACGAATGTTTTACAAACATAATGATGGAAGAAGAATACCAGCAGAAACATCAAAAAGCTCCCGAAGTGAATGCAATAGAATAACTCATAAAATCTAGCTCTTGTAACCTTCACAGATGACATTCATATCAAAAGGACCATTGACATGCAAAAGTATCCGGTGAGCATGTGTTGGTTGGTCGAACAGTATTTCCAAGTTAGAAGATAGATAAACACAGAACCATGAATAAGTGCTGTAAGAACAACGAAGATCCCGATTCATCTGTGATATACCATGATGTTTTCATATGAATGTTGAAGGAAATGTAATAGTGGACCAGATTTCAATGGAATGAGGAATAACAGAGGAACATTTGATGCTGAAACGAGACCAGCTCGTAATGCAAAGTTGAAAGGGTCATTCAGTGGAAGATTGTAAAATAAGATAAACAGGTTAATGAGATAGAAAAGACATACGTTGATCAATGTTCCATTAGTCTTGAACCAACTCCTTAAGAGTGAAGATGATGGTTGTGACTGAAGCAAGATCGTAAGTCGATGAGGCCTTTCCTTCTGGTGACCCTTCACACGTCTGAGCCGTGATACCAGCATCAAAAGTATTAGTAGAATTAACACCCCCGTGACAAAGTATTGGTAATTCCAAGTGACACGCTTAGTGAACCCGATGTGTCTGTATATCAGATCTCGATCCTTGCCGAACGGATTCTCACCTCTAAATGGATTTTTGTTCTCTGACATGTCACTTTGGTGTAGAATGTGGTGTTCACAATGACTTCTGGTTGTTCTTAGATGTTGGCGACGCCCACATTTTCATAGCCACCAAATTCACTCAAATTTGTGTTGCAGGTTCCGATCTGGCTGTAACATGTGGCTCCATCCAGGTATAATTGTATATCATAGGCGAAGGTAGAGGTGACTGAGAATAATGATAAGTAATACTGGAAGGCCTCTGTCGCACAACGGTATGTCTCTTCGAATCTTAGAATATGGGTGCAAGTTCGTTATTCTTCCTTCTCTATACCCTCCATGAATTTTTCTCGATGCCGTTATCTTTTCCATCTAATCTTCGAAGTGCTCGCCAGCATCAGTGTTTTGCACTTCCAATCAAAAGAAAGAAGTGCAATCACAAGTGACAAGCCTTGCGACATAATGAGAGATATACAGAATACAAATTTGGTTACTGGTATCACATGGCTCTATTATAGATATGATCTTTCCCCATTCAACTCTTTCTGGATGATAATAATCCTTCCATCACGACTCAGTGAGAAATGATTTTAGAGGATACCGGTCACACGCCATTTTCATCAGATAACCCAAATTAACGTTCAGCAACAAATTGAATTCTCTCCAAGTTGGTATACTATGCGTTCTCGGCGAGGAAATATTTTCTTAAGTTAGAGACTCTTTTAGAAAGTCTTCCAAGAAAATACCCGTGTTGGAAATTTGAATATCGTCTTCAATTAAGATATAGGATTAAAGCTCAAAATTTCTAAACAAAAAAAAATGTTGTGACAAATCACATAGCTTACCGCAGATGTCCTCTAAACTCTTTGAAAACCCAAAAGCTCAATTAACTGTCAAATAAATAATGCAATAAATGCAAAACGAAGTCATAGTCTCATCTCACTGGTGACATCTTCCAAGGCGTCAATCAATATATCGACAACAGGCCGATCATGGACAAACCGGTTCATATGCTTGACTGGTATTTCGTGCTTCTGCTTTCCAAACCTGTCAAAGATGAACATCACATCTCTGGGATATACACCACCTCCAATTGGGTCCAACACGTTAAACTTCTTCACAACGTCGGAACTATCGATCAAGGGGAAATCATACTCATTATCAGTGATGTTGGATGATACGCCTATGATACTCGCGTTAAATGTCTGTGATATGTGCGGTAGTTGGCCATTGATACCATCGAGATAATCCCTCATGATGCCATAGAATATTAGAACCAACGGTTTACCCTGTGATCTAAACTTCTTCCTTTCAACCACGCTACCCTTTATGAACTTTAGAATACAATCATCCATGAGTAAGTTGAAATCATGGTTTACAGTTGAATAGTCCCGTGGCCTCTTTCTTCTTTCACGTAACAAAGGTTGTATGTCTTCTTGTTCTGAGGATTCCGGCGAGGGAGGAAGCTCCATCGTATCGTGTACTCTCTTCATGACTTAAAAAAAAAACAGAGGTCCAGTAGTAGAGCAACGATATGTCAACGCTCTTTTATAGTTTTGATGCTTTCTCCACTTTTTATACCCGATGCGGTCCAACGATGACCAAAGATGATCAACCTTCTTCTACCTCGATCTTGACCGTCGCTCCCCCGAATCTCTTGCAGTGTTATTCAAAGTCAGAAGGTATACAACCTTATATGAATTTCTTGAAATTTCTTTACGCGTTTTGTCCCTTGTAGAGATGCTCGCGTCTTTGTCTCCAAATGGTAAAATAAGCTTTGATTGTTTACAATATTCCCAAAAGGGTAGAGTAACTGCATACCGCGAATACTTCCTCTTTCAAAGTGCCGCCCTGAAAATTCGCGGATCTTTTCGCGAACTTGTTCTGCGCCTTACATTCCGATTTGTCGCGATGTTTAGGGCCAGCACTTTATCACTGGAAGACACAACACAGCGGCTAACTCTCACAAGATCAATAGGCACGCCACAGCGATGAAGCTTCTTCTGAAAGAGGAGCCGCGTACTGTTGCACTGGTATCTAAATCATGGGTCCTGCTATTCCGCCATTTCCAGACGAAGAACAACCAGAAGCGCTGTGCTATGGAGTTTCTACCCAAAGAAGATGTTGATTTAAAGAGCTATAAAAGGCTATGTGAACGTGAGATTGATGGGTTCTTAGGCTTGATTGAAATCGAGGGTGATACTTTCATCTGCTGTATCACTGGTTCAAGTCGTACTGCAATGCCTGTTCCTGGTGAAAGTGTCAATAAGATTTATGCTGTGGAATTCTACTCGATCAATAGAAAAACTTGGGACTTTGTTGAGCTAGATGGTAACGGGTACCCTATAATGCCTGAACAAGATACACCTGGAGATTATAACTCTTCAAGCTTAAATACAAATGGGCAATATGTGAAACATCCATGTCACGATTTAAGAAAACTTCTCTCTACCGGTGGGTTCTACTACAGCTCTGATTTTGACCTGACGAGCTCTTTACAATCAAGAGGTATTGGTGGCCATTCGTTAAGTATGGATAACTATAACGAGGAGTATATGTGGAACTCTTTCATGTTACAGGAGATGGTTGAATTCAGAAATAGATTGGACCAGCCAGCGAAAGAGAAACTGGATGACGAGGGTTTCCTCACAACTGTGATCCGTGGTTTTGCGGAGACTTTCCAAGCTTATCTCCAGAGAGAAAAAGTTGCATTGACTATCATCTCAAGACAGAGCTGGAAAAGAGCAGGCACAAGATTCAATTCCAGAGGTGTTGATGATGATGCTAACGTGGCTAATTTTGTCGAGACTGAATTCATCTTGTATTCATCCAAGATTTGTTACTCTTATACACAGATTCGAGGAAGTATCCCTGTGTTCTGGGAGCAGGATACTGCTTTGATCAATCCGAAAGTCCAAATCACAAGGTCTGAAGAAGCAACACATCCTGTATTTGAGAAGCATTTCAACAAATTACTCGAAACTTATGGTGCCATTAATATTGTGAACCTGCTGAGTACTACTAAGTCATCTGAAATTCCACTATCACAGAGATACAAGACCCATATCAAACGAATGGTGAATAATGGTACACCGGATTTGTTTCTCACTGAGTTTGACTTCCATAAGGAGACATCTGATAAAGGTTTCTCTGCCGCTACAAAGATCTACAATCTGATTAAAGAATCTCTCTATGTGTTTGGATACTACAGTTATGATATGGAGTCTGGCAAGACACTCAGTGAACAGAAAGGTGTTTTCAGAACAAATTGTCTAGACTGCCTCGATAGAACCAATTTGATCCAACAATTCGTCTCGAACTTTGCGGTGTCAATCTTCTTGAAGGACCACAAACACTACGTTCCTCAAGAATCTGAATTCTTCGCACAGCATAACTCTCTGTGGGCTGATAATGGTGATCAGATCTCTCAGATATATACAGGTACAAATGCCCTGAAGTCATCATTCTCAAGAAAAGGAAAAATGAGTTTTGCTGGTGCTCTTTCCGATGCAACCAAGTCCGTGAGTAGAATGTATATCAATAACTTCCAAGATAAGGGCAAACAAGTCACTATTGATACATTACTTGGAAGACTGAGTGGTCAATCCCCGGTTTTGTTGTATGATCCTGTGACTGATTATGTCAGTGAGAAGATTACGGAACTCAGAGACCAATATGCTTCATCAGATACCATTAATATCTTTGCTGGTACATTCAATGTGAATGGTGTCAACAGAGTTGATGATTTATCAAAATGGTTATACCCAATAGGTGATAAATTTAAACCAAACATCGTTGTCTTGGGATTCCAAGAAGTCATTGAGCTCACTGCTGGATCTATCCTTAATGCTGACTATTCCAGGTCTTCATTCTGGACAAATGAAGTGAACAAATGTCTTAACCAGCATGACAATTATGTAATGTTGAGAGCTGAACAGATGTCTTCCCTTTTACTGATCTTCTTTGTTCGT
This sequence comes from Williopsis suaveolens, assembly GCA_003708225.3. Classification (NCBI taxonomy): domain Eukaryota; kingdom Fungi; phylum Ascomycota; class Saccharomycetes; order Phaffomycetales; family Wickerhamomycetaceae; genus Williopsis; species Williopsis suaveolens. The sequence continues at coordinate 80,166 of PPNS03000014.1, read as the reverse complement.
GCTGATAGCGTGGAGAACATCAGGAGAGTAGAAGGATCAAGTAAGAAGACAGGATTGGGTGGTATCACGGGTAACAAAGGTGCTGTTGCTATCAGATTCAACTACGGTGCCTCTTCGTTCTGTTTTGTGAATGTCCATCTGGCTGCTGGTACGACCAATGTTCAAGAGAGAAACAACGATTATCAATCCATCTTGAACAGTGTTAAGTTCACGCGTAACCAAACCATCAATGACAATGAAACGGTCTTCTGGGTGGGTGATTTGAACTACAGAATTGGATTATCCAATGAAGAAGTCCGTTCGCATGTTGAGAATGGTGATTTTGGACAATTGATTCAGTATGACCAGCTGACCAACGAAATGAAGAGTAACCGTGTGTTCTCTGGGTATTCTGAACCTTCTTTGAACTTCAAGCCAACTTATAAGTACGATAAGGGCACTGACAGGTACGATAGTTCTGAGAAAGCAAGAACACCATCTTGGACTGATAGAATCATCTATAAGGGTGATAATGTGAAGCCATTAGCTTATAGCTCTTCTGACAGCTTGTCATTCTCTGATCATAAGCCAGTGTATGCCGCTTACAAGGCTCTCGTTGAATTTGTTGATGATGAAAAGAAATTGAAGCTCTCCAAGGACATCTATGATCAGTACAAGGCTATCAACGGCGAACCAAGTACTGTTTCGCTCGTCGAGCTTGAGCATGCTGCTGCTGCTTCTGTCAAAATGGGTCACAAGTTCAAAGAACTCAACCTCCTGGATCATCACAACGATTATAAACCTAAACTACCAGATAGGCAACTAACTACATCTGTATACACTGAAATTTTGACTCCACGACGTAACAGTCCAAAGCACGAGCCAGCAGCTCTTCGTTCTCCAACGCCACATGTCTCGTCACGTGTTCCTCTACCTCAAAGTACTGCTTCACCATCTATAGACATGAATTCCACTTCTACCTCAAAGACCTCTCCACCACCAGTTCCATCTCCGCGTAAGGCTGCAGCATTACCGCCTGGTTACTCAGATGCCATTCTTCTACCAAAGTCCTTAACTCCATCTAGATCCAGCACACCATCTAGTGTCGACTCTGCACAAAAGAAGCCTTCCCCACCTTCCATTCCAAAGAAGCCAGTAGCATTGACTAATGAGAAGTCCAAGAACACCAAGAGTTCACCTCTTGTACCAAAGAAACCTCAAGCAATAACCAATGTTCCAATTGTTCCCAAGAAACCAGAAACTCTGAAGTCAACGAACTCCGGTTCAAGTGATGTCTCTGAGAACAAAGGTCCACCACCGCCACCACCAACCAGGAAGACACCGGTTGTTGACCACAGTCTCGATATGAACAATTGGAAACCATTGATTCCGAAATGAAGATAGATCACGAACATAAGGACTTCATGTATAATCTACCAATAAGACGGTATTCCTTCCAAATACTCTTAATACCTATCTAGAATAGATGACTCATGACATTTCATAGCATACCTGTACTCGAGGGTCTACAAGACTCATCTTCAAGAAGGTTGAGAAGACAAGGAAAAGAGTTCACCAGTACACGTCATTTGAATAGAAAAATGATAAATCCACAGATTCACAGGAAATTTCACAAGTTATCATATAGTGGTAAGACCGTAGACGCTGCTCACAAAAAGTTTGAGATAGGCATTTGTAGTTAATGGAAGTTTCACGTTGACACGTTGATGCAATTCTCTCTTCCATCTCAATCTCATATTTTCCACTAATCTATTCAAGTGGCTAAGAATAGTGTACCTGTATGACACGTTTTATCAAACAGTCAGAGCAAGCAAGCAACTCAGGAACTCATTATCCTAGGTTTTCCTGGTTTTGGAGTATCCGACTTCAGGTCCCTCCCGAGTCCCTCATATAATACATTTCGAATTTTCGATCAATGATGCAACTCTCAGTTGTTTGTCATTCTCTGAACAGCAGGTTCATCTATTTCATCTGACTGGTTCTTGTTACTCGGATTAATCATTATGATTTATTCTGGTTTTATCTTCGTTGTTTAGCGTTTGAAGGACATTTTATTCCCCTTCATTGTATGATCGGGTATGAATACGGTATGACATGGCAACTGTCCAGAGAAAAGTAAACTTTAGATAAGTGAATTAAGGAAAGTGAAATAGAGAAGTGAATCCTCTGAATTTCCAAAATTTTTCGAAGCTCATGGAGATCGCTTGGAAGATCACTGGGTTATGGGAGATAGCACTTACAGGACCGAAGGAGATCAATAAGCGCTTGGGATATAGATAATAAATAATATTACTGAAATAAGATCTAATATCTCTTTGCACATAGAAGTCAGATCTAGAACGTATAATGTATATGTATGGCTCGTTGAATCGATGTATATGTTAATAACTTAATCAGCAATGGCGTTGTACAACAAAGTGTCTTGGTTTATGAGCAACATTAACCTGCACCTTCAGCATTCCTCACAATGCCATGGCAAGTCTCAGGAATCACTTGTACTGCAAGATCACTGTACAGCGTAAACTATTAGGATTAGCAGAAGTCAGGACCAAAGGCCATAGTGGTGAACTCTCCAGAGCTGTTGAACAATGATGATGGAACATGGTCATCAACAATTTCACTTCTTACATATACATCACAATACTTGCTACAAAGAAATACCCCTCTAGCGGACTGCGGTAAATGGATTGGCCTTTCTGTCGAACTGGAGTTGGATATATCATATTGGTACTTGAATAAAAAGTTGTAAGTGTAGGATGTAGGAGTACAGCCCTGGATCTTGAATCGGGATCTTCTTTCCAAGTAGAGATCGGTCATGGGTAAAAAAATTACCCAAAAATACCCTCTACCCAGGTAAGGGTAGGAAAGAGTAGTTCGATTGGTTAACCACCCTCTATTTTAGTATATATCATGATAATTCAATAAACAGTAATGCTGGACATATAGCGGTTGATTAATGATAATTTTGAGCTGATCTAAATCATTTAAACATGGTCCATATTAACAATAAATTGCTAATTTATTATCTTTTGATAGGTAGGAGAAATGTTTTGACGCCTAACAAATTCAACGAGAACTGATTTCCAAAACATGACAATAATAAATGTGAACTATGCTTTCGCTTTAAATTCTTTTGACCTTATCTTTTGAAACTGGAGTTGCTGGTGATTAGACCCAAATTCTAGACAACCCAGAAACTTCAATTGCACATCTCTGCAGTATGAAACATTCTATCATGCAATATTTGCAATTCCTATCTTCAAATATATCGGATGCTAAAAGTTCGACTCCCTCATTGACCAATGACTTTCAAGGTCATAAGAGATGAAAACATGGACGATGACAAGCGATTTCTTCTGAAGGAGAGCAGTTCTCTGGTAATACTGAAAATCGTTTGGTACGATCACTGCTGTTCCAGAAAAGGTTATGTGCACATATATATACCTGGGTAAATACCCGGGTATGACAGCTTCATTTACCCAGAAACTACCCTGTCAATTTTCGAATCACCCTCCGATCTCTATTTCCAAGTTTGGTTTGTCAAATGAATTTTCTAATCTTGTATTCTTGCTTATGCTATTATCGAAATCTCTCTATGTCTCTTAACGTTTCCTCTAATTTTATCAACGCTACACTTCTATTAAAAAGAATCAACTTTTTATAGTACAAACGTTTAGGGTCATAACTCAACATCACTGATCACTCTCCTTCAACTTGTGGTACATGGACATTATTTGTTTACTCTTCACCTTAGCTGGCCAGTAGTGTGAGGTATAGAACCACAAGTGCTTTGTCAGCTTTTCCCTATCACCAGCATTCTGCTTCTTTACACAGTTGTCAATGAAGTCACCAACATTGATCAATTCAGTTTTCAAAATATTGGCCCACTCTTTACGATCCAATCCTGTGGAACCTTTCTTCAATCTCTTCAAGGAATGACGCATTGGGCCCAAAGTTTCCTTACACTTCTGCTCATCCATAGATTCATACCCGGCATCAATATTATGACCATGAATCTCTTTCGAAATGGCATGAAGCTTCCTATCAGCCTCTATTCTTGGAGATGCAGTAGAAGAGACTGTCTTTTTGACACGTTTTATAGCCTTGGCAGGTTCTGGAGTCTTGGATCTGGCCTTTGTTGGTGCCTTAGAAGGGACAGATCTCCCAACACTGGACTTTGCTCCAACCTTTGATCCAGCCTTGACGCTAGTCTTCGAGGTCGTCTTAGCACCAACCCCATCGGCCTTCGGTTTTCTAACCCTTCTCTTGACTTCAACAGGGGTAGCCGATCCTGGTGTGTTAAGAGAAGTGTTATCTTCAGTCTCACCACCTTTTAAAACAGAGATCAAGTAGTCAATTCTTCTACCAAGATGAACAGACCCTGGAACCTTCTTCGTATTTTTATCATCCTTCAAAGTCTTCTTCTCTTCATTCTTTATCTCAGCTTGCGGATCTGGAGTTGTTGTAGTGATTGGTACAGATGCACTTGTAGTAGCAATGGCAGAGTCCTTGGATTCGATCTCCTGCTTGATCTCCTTATCGTAATCTTGAGAATCTGTTGTCTTCTTCTTTGGACCAGGTGGAGTAACTTCATTCAAGAACATCTTGGATGACAAGCCAAGGAAAGGATCATCTCTGATCTGCACCCAGGATCCATATCCATACTTGCTTACACCAACAATCAACATTTCATCATCATGCTGGGTCCAGTTGGATGTCCAGCCATAGACTGGTTTAACAGTGGTATTGAATTTGAAATGAAGTGGGTCATCGAAGGAGGCAACGGCTTGACGGATATTATCCATATCCTCAGGTCTTGAAAGAACAATTTCAGCATTGATATTTTTCACACCTTGGTATTCAAACAAGATGGCCTTGCGTTCCTTACGCTTCATCGCCCACAAAGATTGAGGATTGTCACCAAGGGCAGCACCGGTCTTTCCAGCCTTCTCCCTTTCCTTATATTCATTAACCGCCTTCTCTAACTCTGCAAGAGTTTTAGAACGACGTTCTTCCTCGTTTTTGACAAGTTCCTTGGATGTCTCTATGAGCTCGTTGTAGACTTTCTTAAAGAGGTCAGGGTTCTTGTTCTCGGGTAATGTGCCCTCCTGAATCAGGTCATCCCATTTGTCAGTCAACTCGCCAAGTTTCAACAGAGATCTATAGATTGCTCTGATCTCCTTCTCTGTAATCCTGTTATAATCCTTTCTTCTCTTATTCACCTTCTTGACGGCATCATCATCGTCATCTTCGTCGTCAATTTCGTCGTTAGAAGCGCCCGGATTCTGCATCTTGCTGATAGCAGCTTGTCTTCTAGAGTACATTTGAATCTGTTCTTGAAGGTATTGCTCTTCAAGACGTTTCTTCTCATCCTCCTTCAGTTTGGCAAGCTCCTCAGCAGGAATAATATCGTCCCAGTCGACATCAGCCTTGTAGTCAGTGACTTCAAACTGTTTCAAAAACTCTTCACCACCCAAATTGGACTCACCAAGATCAGGTGTAGTTATGTGGTCTTCGGCGTGATTCAAAACATCATCCAAGTTCAAGTCTTCCAATTTCTTCTGGTTTTCACTAGCCTTGAACATGTTACCAGCACCAAACTTCAAGATCTCAGACAATTCACCAGTCGAAGGTTCGTTCTTCTTTCCTTGGTTGACATTGGCTGTGACACCAAGAGAGATAATCGCATACTCCAAAATCATCTTCTTTCTGGCTCTCTCCAAAACTTCTTCTTCGACGGTGTCCTTAGAGACAAATCTGTATACCATCACATGATTCTTTTGACCAATTCTGTGAGCTCTAGCCATAGCTTGTAGATCGGCTTGAGGATTCCAGTCAGAATCGAAGATGATTACAGTATCGGCCGTCATCAAGTTGATACCCAAACCACCAGCTCTCGTGGAAAGCAAGAAGACAAAGTCATTGGAGTCTGGAGCATTGAAATGGTCAATAGAGATACGACGTTGTGCGGATGGAACAGTACCATCCAATCTTTGAAAGGATACACCCTTGATAGATAAATAATCACCCAAAATATCAAGCATGCGTACCATCTGTGAAAAGATCAACACCCTGTGGCCATCCTTCTTAAGACGTGTGAGAAGCTTGTCCAATAATACCATCTTACCGGAGCTCATGATCATACCCCTAAGAATATCCTCTCTAGGATGTACACCGTTGGCCGGATTACCAAACTTAGCAAGCACTTGTTCTTCAGCGTTGTCAAACAAGTATGGATGGTTGGATGCCTTTTTCAATTCACTCATTACATTGAGCAAGGAGATTTGAGAACCCTTAGAACCTTGGTTTAAAGCAGCGTAATTCTTCGTCAGAATGTTCTTATAGTATTGTGTTTGGAGGTCAGAGAGTTCAACCCTTAGAATACGTTCTGTCTTGGATGGCAACGACTTCTCCACATCTTTCTTTAGACGTCTTAGAATAAATGGTTTCAATCTCGTCTGCAGGTCTCTAATATAACCCTCTTGAGCTTGATCAGATGACTCAAAGTCAATCTCATCATCAATCTGGAACTTACCAGGCATGAGGAAATCCACAAGGGCACCAAGTTCCTTGATGTTATTCTGTAAAGGAGTACCGGTGATAAGAAGTCTGTTGGCAACCTTGAAAGAGTTCAAAGCTTCATAGAGAGAACTTTCAGCATTTTTCAATCTGTGAGCCTCATCCACGGCCAAGAATTGCCATTTAATGGAACCCAACTCAGCGGCATCCTTAAGAATATACTCATAAGTTGTAAGGAGCACATTGAATTTGACCTTCTTGCTGTTGTAGAACTCGTAGTCCCTGATCGTCTTTCTTGCCTGGGTGTTACCCAGGTAGTACACACAATTGAGATCTGGCGACCACTTCTCAAAAGTTTCTTGCCAAGCAGGTATCGTTGACAACGGAACAACGACCAAGTGAGGACCGTTTTGTCTTCTAGCATACACAAGCCATGACAAGAACGAAACGGTTTGCACAGTCTTACCCAAACCCATCTCATCAGCCAAGATACCATTCTCATTACGGGACCAAAGAAAAGCCATCCAATTCAAACCTGTAAGTTGGAAATCTCTGAGTTCACCATTCTTGATGAATTTCGGCTGTGTGACAAGCTTCTCAAAACGAGGTCTCGAAGGACCATAGTTGGAGGATAAAGAAGGAAGGATCTTAGAGTTCAGTCTTTGCTGGAACTGTTTCACTTCGGTCGGACCAAGCTTAACAATCTCATCAGCGAGTTCCCAAGTAGCTTCGTCATAGTTCAGTCTTCTCCATTTGACAAAATACTTAAGAACTTCTTCACCATCATCGTTGTCAGATCTCTCAGAGTCAACGATTCTCTCAACTTTCTTGTATTCTTCGATCTCATCGAGCCTTCTCTCCCTCTCGATGTCCATGGCTTCGATATCTTCTCTTGTGGTCATATGGTCATGTCTAATCTCATAGTCCAATATTATGAACTGTTTGATGTAGTTGTCCACTTTCTTGATGCCCTTTGCGCCAATCAAGCTGGAATATGTCTCCCAGGTGCTATGGATATGTGATTTGTCTTGCCATTTGATGAGAAACTTGTACGCCTTCTTACATTGTGCAAGATCTCTATACATCACTGGTTGAGTTTCATCTATGAGCTTATGGTCGACAACTATATCGACACCGATCTGTGGGGACTCAGATTCCTCACGGTTATTCTCATAATAGTAGTATTCCTCTTCATCATCATCAGACATAAGCAAGTCCTCGTCATTCTCGATATCAACATTGTAGTTCACAGACTTGCTGTTTCTTGAACTGAATCTCACCTCTTCATACGAAGGCTTAGTAGATTTCTTTGTGAGCTTCCGACGTTTGACACCAAACTTCTTCTTAGACTTTGTGACACCAAATTCTTCGTCATCATCTTCACCATCAATATCCTCATCGGCAGATTCATCCACTTCATAGTCTTGTGCACTTTGTTTCTTCTTTCTCTTGGTCTGCACAATCTCATCTTCGTCATCGTCACTTTCTGCAAAGTTCGTTGGTTGGACATGACGTCTACCAGATCTTCTGAGACCATAAAGCTCTGGGTTATCAAGAACCTCTTCATCAATTTCAGGGGCCATGATGTGTTATGTAATATTCAACTGCTCTTGTAAGTGCAATTTATGTGAAGGAAATATCTTAATCCGAAAGCAACAGCTCTTCACTTTGGAAGTGATAACTCTTTTATAAAGAAAGAGCACTCTAAAACAGAGCAGGTGGTTAAGGTCTCGACAGCACAAATCAAAAAAAGAGCGCGGTGCGGTAAACAATAGCCAATAGAGTGACGATAGCAATCTATCAAACCACTGTTCTTAAATAGCCTTACTCGACTCCTTCCACCAAATCTGATTTCGACAGCCGCGGTGATGGGATCTAAAAGTGTCAACAAAAGGCCTTGATCCAAATCACTGTCTCAAGATAAATCCAGCAAGCAAGCGTGTGGGTAATTGGAACTCTTAGAGAACGTACAACACACAACGGCAAAGAGAGAAAAAAGAGGAAAATCAGGCACTCTTGTGATTAACTCCAGTCGCTTTGTCTCTAGAGAATGGTCTTTTCAGAGCAGGAAAGTGGGAAAGGGCGGTGGACGAGAAGAAAAAAAATGTCGCGGTGCAGGCGACAAAACAGGAATGGGGCGAGTCTGGAAGTGTCTATCTGGGGACATCATAGGCGTGATTGCTACTTCTTATAGACCGATTCCTACGTCAATTCTCTGTGTAAATAATGACTTTAAAACTTCATCTTCATCTTCTCCATTTTGGGGGGAATCGGAGCACCCGATCACATCATCACAATCGGGCTCCTCTTTCATATAAACATGGATAAATAGGGCAGTGGTCTGTGATAAGTGTGCTTGATGGAAGAACTGAGGTAGAGGTGATGATTTGCACGCTCAGTTAGAACCAGTAGCAGCTTCAGTTTCAGTCTGGAGTTCAGCGTCGACTTGACCGTTAACAATGAGGGAGTTCACAGTTGACACAATGGAGGTCAATGCAGCAAGGGAAACATCCTCATGGAGACCGACACCCCACTTAGAAGCCTTGTTGTTCTCAGAATCGAGGTAGCCCAGTTGAATGAAAGTAGCAGCTTGGGTCTTAGAGCCCGAACCGAGAGAGTGCTCTGTGTAGTTCTTAACTTCAAATCTGACGTTGGTGAAGTTTGAAAGGGCATCCAAGAAAGAGGAAATTGGACCGTTACCGTGACCTTCAACCTTAATCGTCTCAGTACCGTTGATGATGAACTCACCTTGGAAGATTCTGCCATCAGCAACGTTAGGGTTCTTCACGACATCGTACTCACCAATGGCAAGTGGACCAACGTTATCAAAGTTGTAGTTCTTCTTGAACAGATCAATAATCTCAGCAGACTTCAGTTCACGACCAAGATTATCGGCCTCAGTTTGCACAGCGGTGGAGAAGGAGATTTGCAAAGCTCTTGGAAGGTCCAAGCCCAAGGATCTAAGGATGACCCAAGCCGCACCACCTTTACCAGATTGAGAGTTGACTCTAATGACAGCTTCATAATCACGGCCAATATCCTTTGGATCTAATGGCAAGTATGGAATTCTCCAGAAGTTATCACCCTTGGCTTGTCTCTTAGCCTGAACTTCGAAACCTTTCTTGATAGCATCTTGATGGGAACCGGAGAAGGCAGACACAACAAGCTCACCACCATATGGTGCACGCGCATGGACTGGAATCTTGTTACATTTCTCAACGACCTCAATGACAGATTGCAAGTCAGAAAAGTCCAATTCTGGAGAGACACCTTGGGTGTACATGTTCAAAGCGACGGTAACCAAGTCAACGTTACCAGTACGTTCACCATTACCAAAGAGACAGCCTTCAACACGGTCAGCACCAGCGAGGACACCTAATTCGGAAGCTGCGACACCACAACCACGATCATTGTGACAATGGGTAGAGATACAGACTTTTTCACGTTCAGAGATATGTGTGTGGAAGTATTCCACTTGATCGGCATAGATGTTTGGAGTCGCAACTTCGACAGTGGCAGGCAAGTTAAAGATGATTGGGTTATCTTCGGTTGGCTCCCATGCTGCCTTCACAGCTTCACAGATTTCAACAGCGAATTCCACTGGAGTATCAGAGAAACATTCTGGGGAGAACTGATAAGACCATTTGGTGGCGGATTGTGCTGGGTCATCCTTGGTCAAGGAACGCACAAGCTTTGTAGCCCACACGGCCTTCTCAACAGCCTCCTGTTGAGACATGTTAAATACGACGTCTCTAAACATGTCGGAAGTAGCAAGGTAAACGTGCATAGTGGCCTGTTTAGCACCGGTAAGGGCCTCGACGGTTCTCTTGATCAAATGCTCTCTAGATTGGACAAGAGCTTGGATCTTCACGTCAGCTGGTGCATTTTCGACGGCGTATCTTGTGAAATCGAAGTCTGTCTGAGAAGCAGATGGGAACGCGACTTCAATCTCTTTGAAACCAACCTCGAGCAACTTATGGAAGTACTCCTTCTTCTGTTCTACGTTCATTGGGTCTGGGAGAGATTGGTTACCGTCTCTCAGATCGGTAGTCAGCCATCTTGGAGCCTTTGTGATGGTGTTACTTGGCCATTTTCTCTCCTTGAGCGGCACTTGTGGAAATGGTTTGTACTTTGTAGATGGATCCTTCAGCATGTTAGTGTACTTGAGCACTACTGGTTCCTTGGTGGCCTTCTGTAGCATGGCGACTGATTTCTTGAACATTTCGAAAGCGAAAAGACGAGTTGTAAAAATCAACCAAAAAGGGGTCCTTTGTGTCCTTATATGTCTTGAAGGAAAGAATGTAGAAGTCTATGAAATTTTTCGAGTGAGTCAGTGACAGCTGCGGGGGGGACGAGCCAGTGCCAAAAAAAAAATGGTGTCAGCCAATGGGAGCGACACAGGAGGGCAGAATGCTGGGATTAATGAGGGCTTACAACCATAAAAATGGTGGATCGTTCTACATTACGTGGTAGAACAATGCCCGTGGACAAGCGATATCCACTGTGTTCCGCCACAATCCTGCATAGCGTGTCGGGAAGGGGTTTCTCCTATGGTTGTCCGGTACAGGCCCTGTTTCGATCTGGCCCACGCCGGTCGGCGCGATGACCCAAAAGTGACAAAGCACAGCCGTAGCAATGGCACATGGGGTAGGCTTTAACAGCATTTTTATAGAAGAATAGATAGTGCATTGTATTGTTACTCGGATATGTGTATGGTATCGATAGGTCATAAAGTGCAACACGTATTTAATACCACATTTGAACAGTGACACATTCCAGAATTGTGCCACACACGTTCTTTTACGAGTGGACATACCAATTTCACCCAAAGGCACATAACCATTACTTCATTCAGTACTTTCCCAAGTTAGACAGTTTCTAATGTTATTTTTCCATTTGGTGAGCCTTAACAGTGATTAATTGCAAACAGGAGACAGCAAAGCGATTGTTTAGGGGGGGACCAACTCAGCATGGCCGCAGTTTCCATAGGTAACGATCTGAAGGACTCCTTTAAGGAGACTTCCAATTGGGTGAACAATAACATCCAATTCCTCACTGATGTAGAACAATTCTACAGACAAAGGTCCCAGATAGAGAAGGAATATGCCTCTCAGCTCCAGAAACTGAGTGCTGAATACTTGAGGAAGAAGGCTAACAAGACCACTAATGTCTCCGTAGGTGATGAACCAAAGTTTACACCTGGTTCTTTGGAGTCTGCTACGATGGTTTCATGGACTGATATTCTATCGAAGACTGAAACGTTGGCTAAAAACCATGATACTTTCGGTAATGAGTTGGGTATCAAAGTCGCTGATCAGATCTTATCATTGCAGAGATCATTGGAGGCAATACAACAACGTCTTACACAGTTTCACTCAGGGACGCTGCTCAAAAAGAAAGATGAAGTGTTTGATCAAGTCGCCAGGGCTAAGAAGGACTATGATGACACTTGTATAAGTATGGAATCCACAAGAGCAAAAGCTGAGAAATCTGGTAATAAGGATAAATATCAGAAGAAGTATCATGATAAAGAAACTGATATGAACATTGCCAAGAATAACTATCTGTTAAAGATCAACATCGCTAATCGTATCAAGGATAAGTTTTTCTACCAAGATTTACCAGAAGTGCTTGACTTATTGCAGGACGTTAATGAATTTAAGACGATCCAGATGAATAAGATACTCACCATCACTGCCTCTACTGAGATCAACAAGAATAACAAAAACATTAAAGCATTGGAAAGCACTATCGAAGTCATCAAAGAGAACAAACCACAACTGGATACTGCGATGTTCATCAAGCATAATTTGAAGGAATGGCAAGAGCCCCAGGACTTCTACTATGTTCCATCGTCTATATGGCATGATGATGATCATTTCGTCGCTGGTGAAAGTGAAGTGCAAGCTTTAAAGCGTACCTTGGCACTAGCTCATAAGACACAGAGTAAATTAGATGATGCTATTGAATCTGAGCGTGAGAAGCTGAACTCCTTAACCACTCAGAAGACTGAGACGAAGAGTAAAGAAGGTGATGAGTTTGATTTCAAATTGGGGTTGAATACTGTAAATGGGTACCTTACTACTCTATCACAATTCGTTGTGGATGAGAACATGAAAGTCGCTGCACAAGTTGAGATTGAAACCATTGGGAACAATGTTGGCGATAAGGACCTATCGATAGATAACCTCACCGTTACTACAAAGAAGCGTGGCTTCTTCTCAAGATTAAAAGGTCAGAGCGCACAAAAGCAAGTGGTTCAAGAAGCTTCGCCAGATGTGTTTGATGACACACGCAGTGTTCTTTCCTCTCAGACCACCAAGTCTCACCATTCTTCACATTTCAAATTGGGCTCGCTTTTAAGGCCGCGTAAAGCATCGGAATCAAGTCAAGTGACGACCTCGTTACAAGGAACAGCGCTATATCCATATGAAGCACAAGGCGATGACGAATTATCACTCCAAGCTGGTGAGTCATTTGCTGTAGTAACTACAGATGATGGTTCTGGATGGACAGAAGTAAATCTTCGTGGTTCAACTGGACTGGTGCCAACATCGTACATCCAAGTGAACACGATCACTACTGAAAAGAAGAAAGGACCAGAAGTCACACCAAGAAAAGGTGCTAAGAAGGTTCAATACTGTGTGGCAAAGTTTTCATATAACGCGGAAGAACCTAATGAATTGACCATTGCAGAGGGTGATCGCATCGAGATTATCAAAGGCGACGATGGCGGTTGGACCTTGGGAGAGATCAGTGGGAGAAGCGGGCTCTTCCCAACGAGTTATGTTGAGCTTCAATGAGTTTTCGTATATTTTTTGTTATTTGTATAGCATAAATTGCTCATAGAATTTGTATCATAGATGTTTAATGTATGGAACATTCTCATGCAGGTGTACATTCCCACCGTTGTGACAAATGCAGGTGAGATGCTTTCAAACGCGAATCGGTGAAAAGTTGAAACTTCCATCAACAAGAACATGAAAGCATCTGATAGAATTGGTATTACAGACAGTCACAATGGGAGGCTCTGTATCTAAGATAATGGTGAGTTTTTGAACCCCGGATGCTCTGCGTCTGGTATCTGTAACAGTCACTGACATTCTTGAAGGGTAAATTGTTTGGTACCACGGAGATGAAGATCCTGATACTTGGTTTGGACTCTGCTGGAAAGACAACGATCCTATATAAACTGAAATTGAACAAAATCAAGACCACAGGTCCAACAGTTGGGTTCAACGTGGAGACTTTCCAATATAAGAATGTCAAATTCAACATGTGGGACGTCGGTGGACAGGATAGATTGCGTCCACTTTGGCGTCATTACTACCCAAAAACAAATGCGTTGATCTACGTGATGGATTCTTCGGATCATGCTAGGCTAAATGAATCCAAACAGCATTTGCAGAAAGTTATACGGGAACTTAATACTGTTTCGAGTGCAAAGGGGTTCCTTGTGTTGGTGTTTGCCAACAAGCAAGATCTTCCAGGTGCCATGAGCCCCAAACAGATCAGTGAATTCTTAGATATGAACAGTATACTTGATAAGGATCAATTGTATGCCGTTATAGGTACAAACGCGCTCACAGGGCAAGGATTGATTGAAGGTTTAAGTTGGGTATCAAATAACTTCAAGTCAAGTAATACTTGATGGATCGAACTTCAGATCTGATCGTATTTACTTCGTGGTTCATACGGATTAGATAAGTTAAGACTACGAGTTTCTATGGGTGTGTCACTGGAGGAATTTCTTAATAAACAATTGTACTATAATGACTAAACTAGAGAGGAACTGCGGTATCACCTTGCTTTGTTCTTAATGTGACAGTACCATTCTCTTCACCTATGTATGCCTTGGATGGATGTCCCAAGAATAGTCCAGTCTCTACGACACCTATTATGTTGATCAATTTCTCATGGAGCTTGATAGGGTCCTGAATTGCACCGAAGTGGGCGTCAATAAGAAAGTTGTTGTTATCAGTGATGACTGGACCAGCCTTCGCTGCACCTCCTTGTCTCAAAACAATCTTCTCAGCGCCCAATTTCTTCAACTGATTTTGCACGTAGACATAAGAACTTGGAACAACTTCGATTGGAACACCTGCGGTCCATTGGATACCCAAATTGGTGGACTTCTTTCTGAAATCTGCAACGAGGATGAATTGCTTAGCAGAAAAGGCGACGAGTTTCTCTTGGAACAGACAGGCACCACCACCTTTGATAGCGTTAACCTGAGTATCAACTTCATCGGCACCATCGAAAGCAATATCAATCTCTGGGAATTGTTCGATACTACCCAACTTCAACCCATTATCCAAGATCAAAGCTTTACTCTGAAACCCAGTAGGGATACATACAAAGGAATCTTTGTTGTCCAACTGACCGATTCTTTCAGCAACGTAAACCACCGTGGAACCTGAACCAATACCAATCACCTTGGCCTCCGGTGGGAAGTTCTCATCGACAGCTTTATAAGCAGCTAGACGCTTAGAGTTCTCGGTGACGTTGCCGAGGGCTTTAAGTTCTGAATATGGAATAAGCGGCATCTTGAATCTGTTTAGTCTCTGGAGAGAACGAAGCATTCACAATGCAGACGTGCTAAAGCTGGTTTTATGACTCCTCCCCCTCAAAATTTGATCTCAGTGCGGCGCGTAACGAGGAACCCCGGATCATTGGGGATTGTGTCAACGTGTTGTTGAAAATCGCTTTCTCGCAAATTCTGAAGTGGTTTTGATGTTGGTGAGTTTGAGTTGCTTTTGCCTCTCCAGAGATAGATGATACTCCTTTTTCAAGCTTTTGATTACGCCGCCCATTCAGTCTCCTGTGTTTGTAATCTTTTAGTCAACTGGACGGTTGAAGGAGTCAGTGCTACGACTTAGGATAACCGTTGATAGGACCGTGCTATTATCTCACTGTATGCTACTATCTCCATATATCCATATCTCTATGTCTCCATATCCTGACCTTAAACCTCCCTTTCCCTCCTACTCCTGCACTACACTATGTAATGACAATTCTGTTTGATGAAGACAGCCCTAATTTCATTTCCACGTGACTATATCCAGGGCGCCTAATTCTCATCCAAACACCTTCTGATTTTCTGATTTTCTGGGTCCACAGTACAAATCTCTATGTGTCCCTGACCACCCATTTCCACTAAAAAAGATCAGTTTGTGCTTTGTGACATCCAAACACCAAGCAGCTTTTCTCCAACCCACTCACACTGGAGCAGCCACAACAGCTGTCAGCATAATTTGGGCTCTGGAAGGAAATTCGCGAAAACAACAGTCCCAGCGCGCTCGCTCACTGTGCTGTGAAAATTGAACAAAAACTTTCAACACACTCAAAAGAGGACCAAATACAGAAGAGTACAAACAACGTCAGTGTTAAACCATGTCTGCCGCTGCTAAGATCTTGAACGAGAAGCCATCTGAGTTGGAGTTGCAAGTTGCTCAAGCTTTCCTTGACTTGGAGTCCAACTCCCCAGAGCTCAAGGCTGACTTGAGAACTCTTCAATTCAAGTCCATCAGAGAGGTAGGTTCTATTGAAATCAAAAACATAGATGAAGCAATGAGAGAAGATGATTCACATCCATCAAATACACTGTAAAGCTACGAGTTGGGCAATTCAATCCAAGGTTTCACATCGCTACGCGTCCTCAAGTTATAACACTAAATCACCATTGACAAAGCAGGAGTTCGACGCCACATAAATCTCTTCTCTCATCTTCATCCAAGTAATAAAGAGAACATCATATACTAACAGACCACTAGATTGATGTCTCCGGTGACAAGAAGGCTATTGCTATCTTTGTTCCAGTCCCAGCTCTCACTGCTTTCCACAAGGTTCAAACCAAGTTGACCCGTGAGCTCGAGAAGAAGTTTGCTGATCGTCACGTTGTCTTCTTGGCTGAGAGAAGAATCTTGCCAAAGCCAGGTCGTCGTTCCAGACAAACTCAAAAGAGACCAAGATCCAGAACTTTGACTGCTGTCCACGACAAGATCTTGGAGGATTTGGTCTTCCCAACTGAGATCGTTGGTAAGAGAGTCAGATACTTGGTTGGTGGTAACAAGATCCAAAAGGTCATGTTGGACTCCAAGGATGCTCAATCCGTTGACTACAAGTTGGAATCTTTCCAATCTATCTACAACAAGTTGACCGGTAAGCAAGTTGTTTTCGAGATTCCAGGTGAGAACTACTAAATGCATTATCACTAAACCTTACTTGTTATGAAAAATCAAATCTCTGGGGGTGTATCACTAGGAAGAATGAAGGTGGTGTCCGTTTCATCTTTGTCGTTGTTTATCACTAATAAACTGAAAAATATGTAATGGAGTGTAGACTACTTATAGGAGTTCTAAATTATAAGAATATTGCGATTCATTTCACTGAATACCAAAAGAGTGTTGTGATTGTTTTCTGATGTCATCCCTGTTACCATCAATAAACTTCCTATACTTCTCCTCCTCTTCCTCCTTCCTGAAAGCTCCATCCATGAACTTATCATATCCTGTCTTTGGTCTCTCGTAGCTTGAGTTCTCAACGTCCTGCATCTGTGTGGTCATGCTGATCAACATCTGTGGATCATCGAATTGTGGTCCTCGTCTTTGTATACTAGACTCGGTGCCAAATCGTTGCAATAGTATTGGTTGACGCAGTATAGGAGTCTGTGATACTCTTTTGGCTTTACTTGGACTTGAATCACGAGAGGGTTCAGACGATTTCACAGAGTATTGTAGCTCTTGATAATGAATCTTACGACCACGTTCTCCGCAATGATCACCTTTCTTAGGATTCAACACATAGGTCAACACACCACCAACAACTAACCATGCCATCAAATGCTTAAGCAACTTCCCCAGTAGTATGATCCATGAATCTAGATAAACCACAAGGAAAGGCTGGATCATCACCACAACCGCCGTCATGGCAATGCCTAGCCCAAATGAATGAATATGGATCTTTCCATCATTAACACTGTTGATGTACTGTGACTTCAATATCCTATCAATGATGCTTAATATCATTTCTTTCAAGAAGTCTGCCATCTTGTGGATATTCAACCGATCCAATAGGTCATCAACTTGTAACTGTGAATTAGATGATCTCTTCACCGTGTCTTTCTTAGCATTCACTGCCAGAGGCTTTGAGTGCGCCGTATGTACTTCAATACTTTCGTCGTCTGCTGTCCTTGGTGGAATTAATTCTTTGGATGATGATCTTTGTTGTATATCTGCCTTGAATGCAGACGTAGCAGAATCTCGACGAAGCACCGTTTTTTTCAACTTGCTTTTGATCATAGGGGTTTCATAGAGTGGTTTTAGGTTTGATGTAGTTATCTTCACAGGAAGAAGTTCGCCTGAAGCAAAGCACTGTTCACAAAATTCCATTCCCATTCGGCTGTTGAGGAGAATTCAAGGCGCCAGACGTATTTATGTTTTGCCCGATAAGGAAACTCTCACGGGTTTCCGGGGCAACGCTGCGGTGGCAACAAGCGACCCCTGGCAGGAATGTGTCAAGCTTCTAGCATTTTGTGGTGGCTATTGTTGGTCTATGGCAGATGATGCAGCTTCTAATTGTGAAATTTCACTGCAACTCGCTTACAGCTTACTACTATCTACTTCTGTATTCTTATCATCAACATATTCATGACAGCGTATAGCATAACAAAACTAAAACTTCTTGCCAAATAACAACATCTGGAACTGGTCGTACAAAGAGATGACACCAGCACTTGCAACGCTTCTCAAAATGTTAGCACCGCACCCTTTGAAAAGTGAGGCAATACCTTCTGCGGCAACAATCTTTTCAAAGGCATCAAGTGCTCCCTTATACTTCACAGCTTGACCAGATGTCATCATCATACGTCTTCTCACAGTATCAAGAGGGTAACTTGCAGTAGAGGCACCAACAGTGACAACCCATCCAAGAGCAAATGAGGCCAAGAATGAGCCTTGCAATTTACCAGTAAGCACAGTTGGTTTCAAAGAGTCATAGAGACCAAAATATAGTCCTCTGTAAACCACAATACCAAACACCGAAGGCAAGAATCCTCTGTATAGACCAACAACACCATCTGAAGCCAGCGTTTTCTTGTAAACGTCAATCAATCCTTTATATTCCCTGTCACCTCCTCCTTTAGCGACACTCTTTGCGTCATTGGCCAACTTGGTTCTTGCGTAGTCCAAAGAATAGACGAATAACAAACTGGTTGCACCAGCCATGGCACCAGAGGCTAGATTACCCCCAAACCAACGCCAGTACCCTTCCTCCTTTCTAAAGGCAAACATCTTCTTGAACTTATCCTTAAACGCAAAGTTCAAGGCTTGCGTTGGGAAATATCTGATCACATTGGCAGTGTTACCTCTCCAAAAACTCATGAGGCCTTCTTCGGCCATAGTTCTTCTGAAGCAGTCAGTGATCCCTGAATATTTACGGGCCAGTCGTCCTTGCTTGATCATCTCATCCTGGTTTTGGATCAATAACTTGACACGTTCGATTGGAGCAGCAGCTGTCTTGGAGATTGCTGCAGAAACACCTCCCATGAGGAAGTCCGTGAGGAAGTTATCAGACATTGCGAGCGCTATCTACAACTATAGAGTGAAATGGACTATGGATGAAAGAGAGAGGGGTTGAGGTAAAGATATATGAAACGGACTCCACGAGGATGTGGCCCTGGAAGCAATTATAATTAGGGATGTGGGTTATAACCTTTGAGTGGGCGCACTATTGGAGAACTTAACTTGTTGGGTAGGGATGGATGGAAGTTAGGGACAAAGAATGCTGTAAGTTCTCATAAAGAGATGTAGGTTGTCATACGGATGTGTCCTCTCTAGTTAGTTCAGTATCTTATCTCAGCGCCTTCGCTGAATTTCTCCTTCCCAATGTTTCTGTTTGGCGCATCGAATTGAGCGTTTCTGAGAGTTCATAGTACATAGTGCTACATCTTTGCTATCCAAGCATAAATATGAGCATGCATAAAGTTAATGGTGATTCACATAATGTTCTTCACCGTGTAGGTAACTAGAACTGGTAATGAGATGACCAAGATAGGATATTGGATCAACAAGTAGAAACTGGTGCAATCCATCTGCGTCTTATCCACAGCATCTGGTTTTGTCAAGAATGCAGTGAAATAGATCTGTGTAGTCATACTAGGTAGTGCCCAACTGATGCAAATGACAAACTTCAGAATGGCATCATCTTCAGAGATCCAGCCGGCACTCGTGAGACGGTTAACCCAAAGAACGCCAATGATCGGCATCACACAGAGCCTAAGAATAACCAAGATTAGAGCACTCAGCCAAAATCCTGGTTCCAAGTTCCCGAACTTGAGCCTTGCTATACAGCCACCAAGAAGCATGAGAGCGATAGGGACAGATGCCGCTCCCACATATGCAGTATAATCCATAACAAAATTCAAAGGTGGAAGTTCATCTGGTGCATTGGGCATCGAGACAGATGTTTGCACAAACAGCGCCTTAGTCCATGGGATGAATGCAATAATTAAACTGATGATTAAGGTGAAACTGCATGGACGTAAGCAGTTCTGAAAAAAGAATGAAACTAAAGATAGGTGATATTTCTTAAGAAATGAAGGACTGGTCTTCTTGATATCTTCACCGGTGACACCCACTTCTGATGTTAAGATACGAGCCAAACGAGCTCTATCAGACTCTTCAATTGGAACATTCTCCGATTCTGTATATTCATCAATGACATCGTTCATTGTCTGTGATGGCAACCGACGCAAATCAGCGACACGATGCATGGATCGTAATGAGTGAGATGTGCTTGTAGTAGATTGTGACGCTTGAGACAGTTGCGAGGTAGCAGAGGCTCTTGATAATGATGGTGTCAAGCCTCTGGATGCAATTGAGTTATGACGCCTTCTGAGAACGTCTTCAGTTAATGCCACTGGTCTATGGAATTCAATACTCTCAGAATCTGACTCTGAGTCGTTCATGTCGTTATCTTCTTGACCTCCCTCGTTGTGATCTCTTTTGGAGAGCTGGTCTGGTTCGTCTTGGTTAAGGCTATTACCAGCAGAGTCTAGAGTATTGGCCCTACTGGTCTTATCCTCAGACTCTGGAGCATTTTCCTGTGACTCCTCATCACCAGTCTCCCTGAAGTCATATTCTATTAGTCTAAATCCACCAAGATTGAACAAGCATAACAAAAACATGGCCAAAAAGATAATCACATGCGCAATTCCCTTCTCTCCTTCCGCTTCTGTCAAGATGAGACCAGTATCCATTGTCTGGATGTACGCTATGGGTATATCAGAAATATTTGGGAAGATGCCGCCGGCGAATATACCACCAGTCCATTTCTTGGGCACTCTAGTACAGAGCTTCACGATGAGGGAGCAGAGAGCACCTGTGCCAAAGATGAGCACAGAAGATAAGCATATGATACCAATATCTTTGATATCACTACCTTGAACATTTGCAACAATCTTATTGAAAGTTAAGCAGGGTAAAAAAACTGTTAAGATGATATCGGAAAGACTCCTCGTGGTTTCCACCGTCAGCATGTTCTTCTTTGCGAGCAAAAAACCGGTGATGAGAATGAGATAGATTTTGATGATAGGCTTGACAGATGACCAGATGACTGGTCCTAGTGATATTTCCGCCATAGTGTCTATCTATGTGCGCGTTGTAAGAGCGCTTCGGGTTGGTTAACATATGCTAACTCCTCTCACCACTCTCCATCAGTTGGTTATCTGCAAAAGGAGTTCGAGCTCCGCTCTAACCCATAAGAAAAGTCCGCCCTGGAAGGTGGGAGCGGCTGTGTTGTACTAACCGGAAAAACTGTGACTCCCCGTCGCGGGAAACGAATCCCGGCAGATATTATTGACACAGTACGTACATGGCAGAAAGGAATTCGCGAATTGTTCGCGAACTCGTTTTACGCCCAACAACACACCACAGAACCGGAAGGGTCCCCCCCCCAGTTAGATGAGATGAGATGAGAAGAGTACACGCAGCGCCACAGAGAAAAGAAACCCCATTGACTTCGCTGGCTATCGTTTTTCAGTCTCACAGCACTTTCCTAGCATACCGTACGCAGTCTATTGAACAACATCCCCACGCCTCTCACACTTTCAAAAGTGCAGCCACTCGCAAGATTCAGCACTCCTCTTCGAGGCACATTACATACAAGAGCCATCCATTGGGGGAAGGGCAAGAAACATAGGCTCAGGGATAAGGCCAAGCTCCTGCTAAAGAACGTCAAAGACACCACCGAGTATACAATGGCTCAGGATACTACGAGGTCGAGGAGACAGAGGCTAAAGGATTTGGTGAAGACCACGAGAGACGTCTATATCCCATCATTGTCGAACACCATCACACATTTGGCTAATGAAGCCACGACAAGAGCATTAGGTTACGCTGAACCTGAGGAGCCTAGTGTGAATAGAAACATCCAGGGTGCTCAAATTGTGCTTTATCCACATTTCACACGGGTTGATGGTAATTCCTTTTATTATAGCCAGGCACATGGTTGGGTGTTCTCCACTGAAGGTTCCACCAGGAAGAAGAAGATCATCTTAGCGCTTGCAAAGCAATTGGCAAAGTCGAATAATCCCGCTATATCTGATATTACCGCTGGACAGTTAGATGAGCAGTTGAGCAGCTTGAATGATCCGTCGGATTCTGGATCCATAGTGTCTTCTTCATCTGAGTTCGCATATCAACGATCTCTGAGACGTGTCAATACACCATCAAGTGCAAGTTCAGAGACCTCTGCAATGTCTAATGGCTCAGAGACGGATGATGTCCTCAAGGAGCGTATCGCTGCTTTTGTGAATAAGTCTCTGGGGAACGCAGAATTGGTTATATCAGTTGGTGGTGAGAACAGAGATGAAATGACTGTAGTTGAGCTCTTGACTGATTCCAATGGGAACTTCAACACAGATGTTGTCACTCCGTATAGGCCTTCTTTCATTCAGGTATCATTGGCCGTTGATGAGAAAATCTTCGCTTTCAGAGAGACCATCTTCCCTGGTACTTCTAAATACGCGGTGATAAGTGATATCGACGATACAATAAAGAAGACTGGTGTCTGTGGTGACAAGAGAAGTCTCTTCCGGAACACTTTTGCAGACCATATGGAGACATGGGAAATCCCAGGTGCAGCTGATTGCTATCGTTTCTTGAGAGGCAAATTCGATGTCTCGTTCTTCTATGTTTCAAATTCACCATATCAGTTATACTCCAACTTGACCAAATTTTTTGAAATGTTTGAATTCCCATCAGGCTCCATGTATTTGAAGAAATACACGGGTAACTTTCTGAATTCATTCATGGAACCATCACATGCTAGAAAGAAAGCTGCATTGGAAAGAATCATGCAACATTTTCAGGATAAAAAGTTCTTCCTTATTGGTGATACATCGGAACAAGATCTAGAGGCATACGTTGATATTGCAAGACAGCATCCGGATAAAGTTAAGGCGATATATCTACGTGTAGCTGAGAACTCGATGTCTACAGAGAGTTTTAAAGCACTCAACGATATTATTCATAAGAGAAGTGTACCACTCCAATATCCGCCAAATGATATCAAAGCAAATTTTACAGGACTTCAATCTAGTGATCAGAACTTGATCGATCTGAATGATGAGCCAGCGCCAGGTATATCTAAAGAGGAGATGGCCTCCTTGTTAAAGGAATCGGAGAAGAAAGCTTCAAAAATGAACCAGGATTTGGAAAGTGGTTCAAATGATGAATTCTTTGCTTCAGGATCTGAACTGCCGACAGATTCACCAGTTCCATCACCTCCACCAACACCTATGCGTCCAAATCCTCCAGCTGTTCCAAGAAAACCAGCATTCCTCAGATCAGATCATGTGTCCGAATCTGTTGAATCTTTGTCCTCTTCTAAATCCATGAGGCTTCCTCCTTTACCAAGACGTCCCGTTCCTACACCACCTCCAAGATCCAACGTCAATAGTGCACCACCCCCTTGTTTCAACCCCAATCTCAATTACAGCAGTGATGAGACTGTGGATTGGATTGGAAGATCATTGACATCAATTCTTGTATTGGAAAAAGTTGGTGATATTAAGTTGAAATTCTTCACTGAGTTTGCAGATATCCAAGATGAGATGAACACTATTGTCAAAAACGAATTATAATATGCATATAAATGACTCTTGATGAAAAGATTATGAACTCTACGCACTGTAATTTAAATAGGAAACACGAAGAGCACATCACTATAGAATGATTCCCAGAGATGTTATACAAAGAAGTTCATCACAATGTACCGCAACGGAAGGAAATGACATTATATTCAGGGAAGATGCTTTTTAGTGAAATCAAGCAGAAGCCTCTATTAGAGTTTCTTGACCTTCAGACCTAGATTCCTCATTTGGTGCCTCTTCCGTCTTTTCCTCAGTTGGGTCCTCTGTTTTAGTCTCGTACTTCTTCTTCAACATCTCAAATGTAATGTTAGAACCATCACCATAGTCTTTAATGTTCTCATCTTCTGGGTCCAATGCCTTCTTGAATTCAGACATATCAAAGGCATCAGTCTCATCCTCTTCATAGGTCTTGTTGAGGAACTTCTGTTCGAAAATCTCTCTACCTGTGAGTTTGACCTTCTCTTTCTTCTTATCATTGAACTTCTTGATCTGGTTCTCTTTCTTCCATTTGGCGAAAGATTCCAATGTCACTGGTGTCAATCCACTCTTTGGCAATTTGTGTCTTTCAGTTTCGATAAAGTCTTCCAAAGTGATCTTTGGCTGACTGTCAGCAGCTAACTTCTCTAGTCTCTTCTGCTCCTTAGTCTTTAGCACGAAACCTTCTGGCAAAGAATGTCTGTATTTACATTCAGTACCACCGTTTGGACAGACCCAGAACCAACCGTACTTTTCATTCTCCACAGCTTCAATAAAGAACTTACAGACTATATCCGTGGTAGTCTGAGCATTACCGTGCTTAGATGTGATAACGGAACGCAACTTCTCTTCATCCCAGTTCTCCATGGTATCAGCTTCTTTTTGCTTTCTGTCATCGGTGTACAGATCCTTCTTCGTAGCCTTCTTACCAATGTTCATATCGTGAGAGAATTTACACTTGGCACCTCTTGCACACTTACCATCTCTAAAAAGGACACAGAGAACAGACTTTGGATCAACACCGAATGGGACCTTTTGTTGCACTTGAGCACTCATCAAAGCGAGAGCCTCTTGCTTAGCAAACTCTGCAGCCTTCTTTTCCTGTGCTCTACGCTGGGCCATCTCCTTTTCCTTCTTTGCCTGAGCAGAACTCATCACAGTAGATTCGATCTCTCTGGCAAGCTTCTGGACCTTTGAAGATTTGTTTTTCTGATCTGTGTGTTAGAATTCGATTTGTCTTGTGCCCTCTTTCGATGACTAGTATACGTACGTTCTTCATACCGAATGTCTTGTCAGCGACGATCTTCTTGGCATCCTGTTTCTTGTTCTGAACTTTGTTTCCTTTCTTTGGTGGCATTATGGTAGTCTCAGTAACTCTTTTAGTGGCTTTCTCGTAGAGTGACAGCTCTTTCAGCTTCATCGTCAACTTCTTCGATGCGCCGGAGTGGAAAAAAATTCGCTTGGGGCAACTCCATCCCGCGAAAATCTCCTAATTTGATTTTACTACTGCAACGCTGGTTCAAGCTTTACAAGGTATAGTCGTTTCTATTTACATTGCTCAAAGCTGTTTCTCCTTGAATATTCTCTCTCTTGCGATTCTGAAAGACTCTGCCAAGTTAGTGATCTTGATAACAATACGCCTGTATGCTCTAAACGGGAGCATTCCCAGTAGATAACCAAAAAATGTACCAGCACCTCTGTACGCCTGAGTATAAACCGCCTTTTTCCTTAAAGCTCTCTCCACCACGCTCACTGCTTTGACACAGTACACATCTGTGGCCATCTTAGAGGGCTCAAAGGCACCTAATGGTTCATCAGTGCCTGTGTAATAAACAGAATCCTTGCCAGGGATCAGTGGTGGAGACCAAATATCCGATTCAACAGCACCGGTTCTAATATTGATGACTTTGATACCTAGGTCACCGCATTCCATTGACAGCATTCTTGCTAGGATGTCAAATGATGTCTTTGTTGCAGCGTATGCGAATCTGAATGGAAGAGAAGTATGGATGACAAGGCTCGAGGTGAAGGCAACAGCAGCCTGGTTTTGTAGCAGGATGTATTGGAATGTCTTGATCACTCTGATTGGTCCAAACACATTCGTCCTGAAACTGGATTCAATGTCGTCCATTGGAATGTCCAGGAGTGGGCCATCCTTAGCGACACCCGCGTTCAAATACAAGACATCTAAACGACCAGAATTTTCTCTCTCTATCAACTCCTTAGCAACATTAATGCTCTCTTGATCAGTGATATCCAGATAAACGACATGGATTCTCTTTTCTTTCAAAGGGGCCATCTTTCTCACACTACGTGAACCGGCATAGACCTTCCAACCTCTCTCAGCAAACTCAAGAGCAAGGCCATATCCGATGCCTGAAGAGGCACCGACGATGAAAACGGACTTCTGTGACATTGATGGGTCCTTGATGGCTTAGAATTGGTTACAAATCAGGGGAATTTTATTGATCTTTATGTATTTCCTTTCCTCTACACTGGGAGCCTCAAACGCGGGTTTGATTTCCGCTTCCGAGAGCTTAAACCCGATCCCCAGGCCCTGTCAAAAATATTGGTCTGGATAACAATTTTGCTCGAAACTTGAACTTTTAGACACCATAATCGCAGCAGTCTCTAAACTTTGAGCTGATTGTACATGTTGCTGTAATTACTAATTCTGCAGATACGCACATGACAAGCTCTTTTCTGAGAAGTTTGCAGATGTCGTTACAGAAAACTGATGAAGAGAGCAAGAAGACGTTGAAGAACATTTCACATCGGAGATCAATATTGAAGACTTTGGAGCAACGGGGTCTACTCTAAACAATTGAAAATGGAGAGAATGACATCACTAAGGAATGGAATAGTTGGGTGATATGGACTGGTCCCTCGACCACATATGTCTGCTCTGTGATGTGGATAATTCGTCGCTGTTCTTACAGGCGTTTGTCATTCAGGACCTCTTCAAAACAAAGAACAAGATTTCCAATCGGGTGAATATTTGAAGCTCAGCACTAACTGGCCCCTTTAATCACGCTCACATTTATCCCATTGCCTATCAAAATAGTTTGTATCAAGGCCCATATCGCTCCGTCGTATAAATCAAGACCAGGCGAAGCTCTTCTTTATTCCGAGCCAATTTCGAATCAAGAAATCATCAACGGATATGATATGTCGTTCTGAATTTACCACTAGACCGCACATTTGCTGCCCTAACATTTCACTGAGTTAATAATCATCCCGAAGCTTCGAGGCAGCAGCAGATCAGAATGATACAATGCGACTATTCTGATGCTAATATCCGTCCTGGATACTCAAGCTTTCTCATCTCGATGGACAAACTTGGACCAAGTTGGAGAAGTGATCCCACTGGCAGTGAGAGGGGTTATATCATTAGAGCTGGCCATAATCTCACCCGTGTTACTTTTGAGTTGCATCCTCTTAAGAATCGCTGCTCATGTCACAGAAACATCGGGACTTCTTTTGATTTCTGAGTATCCTATCCAAGGATCTACCCGCACTTCGTATGGATATCTGTATAAAATGTTTTCCTTTTCATGGCTTTTACAACCTTAGCAATAACAGCTTTATAATACTCTTCTGTGTGAGCCCTTGAAGGAACAAAATCGACCAATAATTGAGCTCTTCCCATATAATAAACAGAGCCTCTCCCTAGAATGAAAGGTTATGATGCTATCTCATAATCTACTGCCTCAGTTCTCACGCTGACGACGTTAATTCTCAAGTCATCTTACTCCATTGCCAAAGTCCTTGCAGGGATGTCAAAGAATGTGTTTGAAGCAGTATGTGGAAACAGGAATGGGAAGGCATTATGAACAGCTATAATCTATACGATGGCAACAGCGGCCTGAATCCATATAAGTAGTCTTTGGGGCGATTTGACCATTATTATGGGACTCAAAACATTTCTATCAATACTTATTCTAATGTCATCCATGGAATCATCAAAGATGGGACCATTCAAACAGAGATCTACATTCAAAAACAATACGTCCAAACGACCTTCATTGAACTTATCGGTTGTATTTCTGACATCATCAATACTCTGCTGGTCTGAGATGCCCAAATAGACAACATTAGCCCCTCATGCTTCCAATGTTTCCATATTAATGGACGCTCACCAGTTTATATATTCCAACTTTTATTCGCAATCTCTTCCGCAAGTCCAAGCACAATACCTGCAGAGGCATCGGCAATGAGAATGACTATTTGAAATATGTTTTCTCACTTGAATTACCAAGCCCCGTAGATCCTGAAAGCGCCATCGAAGAACGTCCTCTCTATTGGGGTTGATCTATTTCCCTGGACTCTCTACACACGCCTGATTCACGCAAATACGAAACCGGAAAGGAGAACAGATTTGCTTAACCATTCAGTTTCCTAAAAGCCCTTGTGGTCTCCAGTGCTATCTTCTTATCAATACGCGCACATATTGTAGCGAATGCCCTCTGTGATTTCTTTTGGTTGGAATCCGCACTATAATCAGCAAAGATGAAAAGGTCGCCATCATGGTACTCCTGAATATGAGGCATCGGTTTCTTAATTATGATTTCCATACTTGCCTCATGGAACGGATGTATAGGTAACAGGGATGCTCTTGGGTTGCCATTCTGATCTAATGATTTTAGTAAAGATCCGGATTGGAATTGAAACCCCATTATGAGGCAACGTTGGATATTCTCTTCACTCCCCGGTTCTTTATTTCTCTCAGCATTGATTTGCTTGTGTAGCGTGTTGAACTGATGTTTGATCTCTTTCTTAATATCCTTTGTGAATGGATCCTTCCTATATTTGGATCTCTGGTTGAGACCAATTAATACCAGACAATTGAAAGCGTTGAGTATTGTGAAGAAGTCAGAAGCAGTAGATACTAGGGATCTATCCAGTTCATCGTTAATGATGTGGTTAGCAATTTTTTTTGATGATACCACATTGAGCATTGATACTATCTTGAGCATTTCATCTTCACAGTTGAACTTCTTAGAACGTGTCAAACAGACCAACAAAGCCAGTTTCTCTACCTTCGAAGAGAACTGAAGCTTAAGCAATTCTGTCGCTTCCTCTGTGAAGAAGTATTGGTTATCACTCACTCTTAAGAGGTCCATATAGCACAGCTGGTTCATCGCATTGGTCACATTTTCAGAATTTGGTGCTGTTAAGAAGAATAGGTCCGTGAGCTTGATCCCAAATCTCATTGTCAGTAGAACATGGCATATCAATGATCTGTCCAGGAGCTCTGGCTGAAAATCGTTGATATCTTCCTCTCGTTGCATTATGAAAACCTTAGATCCTACCAATTGAATAATTGAACTAAGTTGCTGTATCCGGTTCTTGTTTGTTGTCTGGAAATCAAAGTATTTTAGGCCGTTAAGATCGGTCTTTTCAACTTCTATAATCCCAGAGTCTATGATGTACTTTACCCTATGTTTGAAATTGAAAAATCCGCTCGAAGATCTTGATATGATGATCCTTCTATGATTTCCTTCGAGCACATATTCTTTGATATCTGTGATGATGCTGAAGTCTCGATGTGATATGGCGTCTTCGATGAGACTGGATAATTGAGAAACCTCAGATCTGTTACTGACCAGTATGAGTATATCGTACATGTCTGCAAGTGTATCTGTCTTAAGTATCTTTGTCATTGTGCTTATTATCTCTGTGTAAGTCTTGATGGGTGTTAGTGATGATGCAAGATAATACAGATCAACGGCTGGACAATCAATGAGATCTAAAGTGGTTACTGTGTAGTCAAACCCTTCAATATACTTTTCATAGTGATGACACTGGAATGAGCTCTTCAGTGGTATGATGACCTTCGTCCTAATTCGTACCCTACCCATCAACGCTAAGAAGAAGTCTGAGTTCAAAGTACGGTCATCAATGCCATCCAATACAATAAAGTCAACTGAGTTTAACTCTTGTGGATTCATAGATAAATAATGAAGTGCAACATCATATGTTACCCATAGGGACTCTTGGCTCAATCTTGATGGAAACTGTGAGTGGTATATCAGGTCATGATAAGGTCTATCCTTGTACCACACTGAGAGCGAGTCGTCATCGCTCACCATCAGGAATGTCGTATGTGCAACTTTTGAAAGTAACTTCACCACCGAAGTGATACCAAAACCTGGAATCAGTGTGACATCGTATCTTTCGATTGCATAGAATAGCTTATCGCAGTCCTCTTCCAACGTCCGTTCCCTCGTCATTTGTGTTTTCTTGCCCCATTATGCTATGAAGCGAGTCTCGAAGCAAAGCACATCGGACTTATTGATAACATCCGGGTAACCCTTCTGCTCGTAGGTTACTTCATGCCACTTCGGGCCTAGACCCCATCAGAGACTAAAGGAAGTCGCCCGTCAGGAGATCCTAGATAACGTCTATTATGATAAGAATGTATTATGTCCTTAACAGATTGCCCTAACCTCTCTGATTGGATGACGCTGCTGATCTGTAAGTTTTCAAGTGTAACTCCTATGGACTAGACGGAGATTTCGCTTTTTTCCCCGGCCTAGCAAAAGGTTAGCTAGAAGAGGTTCCGAGGTCTACGCGGGTTCACAAAACGTTGAGAAGATGTCCCCTCTGAAATCGCACGGTATCCATGAAAATTGATATCACTGCTGACCAGTGTATTATTTCCGCAGCTAAGCTAATCGAAGGAGAGAACAACGGCCGCTTGGATGTTCTGTACTTGAACGTAGGCATTGGTGGTCGAGACTCATTTCTTTGACTTCAAGTAATCACGATGTTGAGCACTTGAAGTCTATCATATGGAATTTAGGAACTCTCTATACAATGAGGCATATAGAGGTGCGGGTGCTTTAGCTATTTGGTTCATGTGCATTGTGTACCATGCTCCTATTCTCATATGCTCCTATTCTCATGGTACAGATCTTTGGTTTTAAGATTGACAGAGGGCAAAGAAGCTCTCCAAAGGGCCAGGTCACGGTGCCAAGGGTAGAGCGGAGAAAGAGCGTCAACCCTGACTGCATATATGCACAGAATATACTTGTTGAACTAGTGCACCAGGGATCTCATCATCCTGCAAGTGTTCTCCAAAAGAAACTTGTTATCACAACATCCGGGTAATCCCTTGGGAAAATTTTTGGGAATCTGAAGGAAAAAATTTAAAAGGGTAAACAGAAATTTTTTCCTTCTTTTTCTCTTCCTCTAACAATAACCATCCAAACGAGAAACTCAAAATGTCTTACAGCGGTTACGATAGACAAAGCGGTTACAACTCCGGCTACCAAGGTAGAGGCGGGGACTACAGAGGCGAGAGAGGTTCCGATAGAAACTTTGGTTACAGAAACGATGACAGAAGAGGTGGCTTTGGTGGTGGCCGTGGTGGCCGTGGTGGTTTCAGAGGTGGCGACAGAGGCGGTTTCGGCGGTGACAGAATGGGCAACTTGGGTGACAACTTGCATGCCCAGAACTTTGACTTGAACACTCTTCCAAAGTTCGAGAAGAACTTTTACCAAGAGCACCCAAACGTCTCTGGCCGTTCTGAACAAGAGATTGAGGCCTTCAGAAGTAAAAACGACATGAAGTGTAACGGTACCAACATCCCAAGACCAATTGAGGATTTCGATGAGACTGGTTTCCCGGATTACGTGTTGAATGAGGTGAAGGCTCAAGGTTTCCCAAGTCCAACAGCTATTCAATGTCAAGGTTGGCCAATGGCTTTGTCTGGTCGTGATATGATTGGTATCGCTGCCACTGGTTCTGGTAAGACTTTGTCCTACTGTTTGCCAGGTATTGTCCACATCAATGCTCAACCCCCATTGTCTCCAGGTGATGGTCCAATTGTGCTTGTTTTGGCCCCAACCAGAGAGTTGGCTGTTCAAATTCAAACTGAATGTTCCAAGTTCGGTCGTTCTTCCAGAATCAGAAACACCTGTGTCTACGGTGGTGTTCCAAAGGGTCAACAAATCAGAGACTTGGCTAGAGGTTCTGAGATCTGTATCGCTACCCCAGGTAGATTGATCGATATGTTGGAGTCTGGTAAGACCAACTTGAGAAGAGTCACATACTTGGTCTTGGATGAGGCTGATAGAATGTTGGACATGGGTTTCGAGCCACAGATCAGAAAGATCCTTGAACAAATTAGACCAGATCGTCAAACTTTGATGTGGTCTGCTACTTGGCCAAAGGAGGTCCAAACCTTAGCTCATGACTTCTTAAAAGATTACATTCAAGTCACTGTTGGTTCCTTGGAGCTGGCTGCTTCCCACACGATTACTCAAACCGTTGAGATTGTCTCTGAGTTTGAGAAGAGAGATCGCCTGTTAAAGCACTTGGAGGTTGCTATGCAAGATCAGAGCTCCAAGGTCATGATCTTTGCTTCCACCAAGAGAACTTGTGACGAGGTCACCAAGTACTTGAGAGATGATGGCTGGCCAGCTTTAGCTATCCACGGTGATAAGCAACAGCAAGAGCGTGACTGGGTCTTGAACGAGTTCAGAAGTGGTAGAAACCCAATCATGGTTGCCACCGACGTTGCTGCTCGTGGTATTGGTATGTTATTTTCTTTTTTCCCCATTTTCTTTTTGAAAACGATTAACTACTTTCTAGTTCTTTGATCCCTATAATACCCTGAATGTGAAACTGGTTTTCCATTCAAGAGGCTATGCCTCACCCGCCTTTCTTTTTTCAGAGCTGTGATGACTTTCAGATCTGATTCGTCTCCGTGATGATAATTAAAGTTATATGATGAACCAATGAGAGAGTACCATATGTGTGATTTACTGCACAAGAGAAGATGAGAGCATTATTTTTTTCAAAAAGATTCTATATTCTTTTTGTCGATTTTTAAGCTGAAGGCTTGAGGGCGCCATTCTGCTAATTGGAGAGGCAAAGAGGCTGGTCCTCTGTTATCCCTTGTTGTTGTCTCTTCAGCTTTCACAAATCAAGAAAATTTTATGTGCTTTCTTCTTTTCCGTTAGACACGAAAGGACCTTTTGTTTTGTCCCTCTTCCTGTCTCACTCTCTATAGTTTTCATCTGTAACTCTAAATACATCTCGACTTTCCCTCTACGGAACGATATCAGTAGCAATAGTCATCTCACGTCGTTGATCTATCCCTCATACATTTGTGATCTTAGAATTAGGGACTATATATCCTTTTCCTAGAAGCTGAGACCTAATAACTATTAGACTGAATACTAACAGATTTTCATAGATGTCAAAGGTGTTAACTATGTGTTCAACTACGACATGCCAGGTAACATTGAAGACTACGTGCATCGTATCGGTCGTACCGGTCGTGCTGGTACTGAGGGTAATTCTATCTCTTTCTTCACCGATGCCAATGCTAAGATGGGTAACGCTTTGATCAAGATTTTGACTGAGGCCCACCAGACTGTCCCAGATTCGTTGATGGCTTACCAGAGAGGTGGTTTTGGTGGTGGCCACCCACGTTACGGTGGTCGTGGTGGCCGTGGTGGTAGAGGTCGTGGTAGAGGTCGTGGTGGCTACGGTGGCCGCGGTGGCTTCGGTGGTGGCTACGGCTCCGGTGCTAACTCTTACTGAGAGGCCACTGCTGTTTAGATTTTGCTTTCACTGATAAGGTTTTCTAGATTGAGGGTTACAGAATATAGTATACAAGGTTTAATTTATCGTTATTAGGTTTTTTTGGATCTGCTCTTGGGCTGTAGTCTGCTTCTTGACAAATCACCGCACCGAGCTAAAACAATCTGAGAAGTCTTCGTTGGAAGGGCGAGAGAGGGAAATTCAGAGGTTCTTGAATGGATCTGTATGTGCCAAAAGGGAATAATAAGAGTATGAAAGACATGAATTGTATATTTTAGGACATTTTGCAATTTTATTGACCATTAATTATGTTTTGGCCAGAAATGACATCACAATTTTGCCTCGAGAAAAATAGACAGACACGTTAACTTCAGATCCTCAAAGTTCAAAAATGCACTTAACATCGCTGTAATTATGACATATACAAAAGACGAAGTAAGAGTCTTGTTCATTGTAATTAATCTATATATATGCCACATTTAAATTTCTTCAACAACAATCTTCTGGAGATGTTGCATGAAGCTTTGCAAGTTAATATCATCAGTCAAGATCGTAGCACCAGTGTCACCAAGGTTATCACTATTATAAGTCTTCGTTGGATTCAACTTCGAGTATAAGAATCTTGCTTGGGATCCGCCTTCTTCCGTGTCGATAAATCTTGGTAGTGGGAATCTATCAACTAACAACTCTGCAGCTTCGAGACGCGGTTGTTCCAAGAACTCTTTGAAAGATTCATATTCTGGATCATTTTGATACCCGGCACTTCTCCATGCAGCAACTGTCGAGCCATGGAAGATTAGTATGTGGAAAAATGTATCCAGAAGTAAGATACGCTCAGGTTGAATCGACAGCGAGTCAAGCAACACAGGTTGACCTTCTTCAGATCCTTGTTCGAATGCAAGAAGTGTAGGCTGAATCATAATTAACGAGTTGTTTGTATCTTCCGTGTTGAAAATGTGTCTATAGAACACGGTTTCATCTGGTGAATTGTTGAACAATTGTAAGAATTGGGATCTTCTCAAATGATACATGAATTGTGGGAAGAGTGTGAATTCCACAGGACAACGGAAACTTCCTGGGTCTTTCTTATGATACTCCGCAAAGTTCTTCATCAATCCAGTCAGGATCTTATCAACCCATGTGATCACTTCTGAAACGTCTTCTTTCATCACTTTATTGATTGCAATTCTACCAACTAATACTGCGGCAGCTTCTTGATCAAAGCTCAAAGACATATCACCCGAGTTCATTGGTCTCCTCACAGTGGTGACTTTCAATCTTGTTGTGGTATCTGGGTGTTGATAATATGTAATGAATTGGACCACTGCGGAATCGAGATTACCAAAACTGTCTCTATCAGAACTATTTTCGCAATCAAACACCACAGCATATGAGCTGTTTGGTCTTAGACTTGATAGTTTCCATGCACTCGTCTTTGAGATACCGAATTGCGAAGTTTTAGATACGAAATGATCTTCTTTGTTCAAAGACAGCCCATGACCCAAAAGACCCGCAATCCTCAACTGCTTTGACACTTTCACCTCCAAAGTGGCATTCAGCCCCATTGCGAGTTGATCCCATTGATCTCTAGCAAAGAATCTCTGTAATGATTGTTTAAAGATCGAAGTTGTAAAAGAATCAGCGAGTACCACGGAACCACCAGTCTCTTCACAAAGTTCCTCCATTTCATATAGACCAATCTGGTCATAAGCACCAATGAAAAGATTGACCACAGTACCGTTATCAGAGCACTCCTGTGCTAGGTTTTTGTAATAATTTTTGGCACTCTTGAAATGTTTTGCCTCTTTTGCTTCTATTAAATGATGTGATCTAATAGGCTCTTTCAAGGGTTGTCCCACAATTAATCCAGGGCCGTATGTACATGGACCACCAGTGAATAATAGTAGGTGAGCCCCGAGTTTTGGATGGGTAGCTCTAAGGAGACTTGATGCGACTTTTATAGCAGTGCCAGTAGCCCTCAAAGAACGTTGGTTGGATTTGTACTTCCAGTTATCACGTCTCAATGATTCCAAGATTGTGTCCAAAGCATACTCCGCCATAGCAGCAGGCTGGACGAATCTGTGTGACCTTGAAGCCCCTTGTTGCGCAGTTCTCAAGTCACTGGAAATGAATCCCAAGCTTTTGGAGATTTCATCATAGGTGTAGTCCTTGGCTCCATTGAATCCATAGGATCTCAGGCCTTCAGATTCCAACTCATAAAGTCTCACGTCCTTGCCGTATGATACAAAAGCCACTAGGGAATCATGTGGAACCAAGTTGAGACTAATCATCAAATTCTCCTTCAACGCCTCAAAATCATCTTCACCGACACAGGTGTCCACGACAAACACAAACGCAGGCCCTGTTTTCACAGAGCTTCTAGTCATGACATACTCAACGGTAGAGCTCTCAGGAGCAGATAAAAAGTGTAAGTGCCCAGTATAGTGTGGCGGTAATGGGTTATGACTATAGCACAACGGACAGATCCACGTCTTCTCATTGACTATCTTCGAAAAGGGGCTAAACACAGCTCCACATGGTTGACGACACAGCAAAGGGTCCGCGTTGAGCAACGGCAGGTCATCAAGTTGTTTCAACGGAGTATATATGGCGCCTAACGGCACTGAGAGACGTGAGTGTGCGATCTTTGTGGTTGGAACTGCGTTCCATGAGAACCGCACGCCATCAACGTCTTCTTGTTGTATCCAGTCCTGTGAGATGTCAGTTTCTCTGTCGAACCATCCGCTTTACAGCTGAACTTACCTCCATTTTTTCCTTAGCCACGGCGGTGCTCTCTAGTTGTTGTTCGCTGTTCTTTTGTTTTGATTTTGGTTTCCAGATCTGTGAGCCCTAAAAATCTCCGAATCCGAGAAAGTAGAAAATTTTTTGTTCTCGAGATCCTTGAAATTTCAAACCACAACCAAAGGAAGAGCAAAGAGAAGTCAGGGATCCTGGCAGATGTGTGAGTGACATCCTTGAGAGAGAACCGACCAAACCAATATGATGAAAGATTTATTATACTGCGTTATCGTCTTGACTGGGCTGTTTCATTACCGTCCCTGAAAAGAACTATACAGATTAACTCTGACTTTTTTGGTCCTCTCTTGATATTTGAAGTACCATATAGCTAACACTTGCTAGGCAGATGCTCAGAAGGTGCTTCCCCCCGAGGAGCAGACGGTTCTATTCACTAAAATTCGATAATGAAGCGCTGGAATTTGCCAATAGAAAGTCCCTAATCAAAGAGAGCCCCGGTTGGTATTATCCACCTTTATCCACCATCCGAGAATTGCCACCATTGAGGATACCAGAGTTCAGGAAGAAGTTCCATGGGTTCCAATGGCCTGATAAGAAGCGTATTGATGATGTTTATTCCCTCGAAGGCCGTATTCATAGTATAAGAAAGTCTGGGAAGGGGATGGTATTCATGGACTTGGTGCAAGATTTTACCAAAGTGCAATTGGTACTTATGAATAAACCCTTAGGTATATCCAAAGAAGACTTTGGCGAGTATGTTGATCAGTTCAAGAAGGGAGATCATGTCACTGCTCTTGGCCATCCTGGGGTAACGAATGTTGGTGAACTTTCACTCAAATTGACTCAAAATTTGATCATGGCTTCACCTATAATGCATCCAATCCCACCTAAATTGAACGACTTGGAGAAGAGACATCATAATCGTGTTGTTGACTTCTTGGTGAACAAGAGATCTCAAGATGTTATCATCTCAAGGAGCCGAATCCTCAAATCTCTAAGACTCTTCTTTGAATATAGGGGGTTCATCGAAGTCGACACACCCACCATCTCTGCAAATTCCAACGGTGCCAATGCAACGCCATTCATTACCCATTCCAAGCACATGAAACATGGCGATGACTTTATTCCATTGCAATTGCGTGTGGCACCGGAGTTATGGCTCAAGAGACTGGTTATCGGTGGGTTTGATAAAGTGTTCGAAGTGAGTAAGGTGTTTAGGAACGAGGGAATAGATGCTACACATAACCCCGAGTTCACCACTTGTGAATTTTATCAAACTTTCACCACTTTGGAAGAATTGATGGAGATGACCGAACAGATGTTCCGATTCATCGGTGAAGAGATGGTCAAATATGATGTCTCGAGAGAGAGAGCACAATTCATCTTGGATCAACTAGACAAAGGGTTCAAGAAGCTGGAATTCATCCCTGAAGTTGAGAAGGCCACTGGGTTGGCATTTCCTGAAGTCACTGAACAAGGTCTCCTTGAGTATTTGGACAAGTTGAACGTTTCTCACCCAAAGATCAAATCTATACCACATCTCTTGGATAAATTGTCCTCTGAGTTCTTGGAACCACAGTGTGAAGCACCAACTTTTATCTATCATCAACCTTCCCAGATGTCGCCTTTATCTAAATCGATGAATATTGAATATGCTACTGGTTATTGTGACATCTCTAGAAGGTTTGAACTGTTCATCAATGGTAAGGAATTTATTAATGCATATGAGGAAGAGAACTCTCCATTGGAGCAATCCCTCAAGTTCTCATCACAGCAACGTGAGAAGGATCAATATGATGACGATGAGGCTCCACTACCGGATATTAAGTATGTTGAGGCGATGGAGTGGGGATTACCACCAACTGGTGGATGGGGGATGGGTGTTGATAGATTGTGTGTGTATCTATGTGGTGAAGAGCGTATTGAGGAAGTGTTGACGTTTGGAACCTTGCCTGATGTCACGAGACAATGACTTTTGTATATAATGATTTAATGAAGATGTGTATACGATGAGAAACGAACATATGAATGAAACTACGAGTATAGAATCATATATCTACATTGAATAAAAAATCATAATTCTATCTTTCGGCCCACACCTTACAACAGCAACTCCAATGGGTTCTCAACAACTTCTTTCAAAGCCTTGATGAATTCACCACCCTTGGCACCATCAATAACTCTATGGTCAAAAGTACCAGTGATGTTAATCTTTGAATCGAAAGAGATACCAATCTCAGCGGACTTGTCCTCCACGGCGACTCTTTGAACTGTACCGATAGCCAAGATAGTGGCTTGTGGTGGGTTGATGATGGAAGTGAAGAAGTTGACAGCTGGGTTCATACCCAAGTTGGAGATACAGATTGTACCACCTTGGAATTCTTCTGGCAACAACTTGTTGATCTTGGCACGCTTACCTAAATCCTTAACCTCAGAAGAAATGGAGGCAAGACCCTTAGCATGGGCATTCTTTACGATTGGGGTAATCAAACCAGTTGGAGTGGCAACTGCGACGGAGACATCGACGTTGTTGTATTTACGAATGACACCTTCTGATTCGATCCAATGAGAATTGGCCTCTGGGACACGACGAGCGGCCACTGCGATGGCCTTGATCAAGATATCGTTGATAGAGAGCTTGTAACGATCATTTGCAGCGGCGTTCAAAGAGGCACGCAACTTGAGCAATTTGGAAACAGAGATGGAGGAAGAGATGATGTAGGATGGGTTTGTCTGGGTGGATTCCAAGAGACGTTGACCAATGATTTTACGCATGTTTGTGATTGGGATATCTTCGAAATCAGCAGCTGGAGCAGCAGAAGCAACTGGGGCAGCAGTTGGGGTCTTCTTTTGTTCGGCAATGAGCTTCTCAACGTCTTCTCTAACGATACGACCGTTTGGACCGGAACCAGCGACACCCTTAAGGGAGATACCATGCTCAATGGCGATGTTCTTAGCCAATGGAGATGCGATGATGCGGTCGGTGGAGGCGACGATTGGGGACGACTTCTTTGTGGTCTGGGACTTGACCTCTTGTGGAGCCTCCTCTTTCACTTCCTCCTTTGGAGCCTGCTTAGCTGGAGCAGCATCGACAGTAAAGTCCTTGAAGGCTTCGACATCACCCTTCTCTTCGACATAAACAGCGATTGGGGTGTTCACTGGGATATCCTTAGTACCCGCATCAACGAGGATCTTTGCGAGGTACCCATCTTCTTGGAACTCGAAATCCATCTGGGCCTTATCCGTCTCCACCTCAGCAATTGGCTCACCAGGAGACAATTGATCACCGACGGCCTTGTTCCACACAGCAAGGGAACCTTGTGTCATGGTTGGGGAGAGTGCTGGCATCCCGATGATGTGGTGAGGTGGGTAGGAGGACTTGAAACGCAAGCATCTTGATGGGTTGTTAGTATGGACTCATTAGACACGACGACAAAGGAAGACGACCAACCTTGCAATGGAACGTGCTGGCAACACTCTGGCGTAGGACAACATTGTTAGTTGATTTAGTACGAGTTCCTAAACTGTTTGTATTTGGGTTCGTTGTCGAAAACTTCTTTAAGGGGCCGCCCCCATGGAATTTTTCCGTGGGAGGATGGGGTGCGGTGGGGTGGGAAAGCGTGGGTGGGACCGACCAGTGTGGTGTAGGTGCTCTGTGGTGAATGCTGGAGCCTATACTTGTGCTGGGTGTTCGTTATGGTGTTTCTTACGGTGTTTATGGCGTTGTTGCAGTGCCTTTATGGCCCTTATTTATACGGTCCGTGGAGTGCTGTAGAGTGCTGGATACTCCATGAGTGAGTGTCTCGTCTCATCAACGCAACGCAACGCAACAATCTAAAAGTATGAAACACTCTTTCCATACCACTCGCTACCCAACAAAAACTCCCTCTTACCCATCTTCGTCACATCGTACCCAAACTTGGTATTATCCTCCTCCCATTCAACATCGTAACAATCACTCTTCAGCAGGGCTTCTTTAGCCGTCCCCCATGAAAACCTCACAACATGAGACCATCCAAATAGTTTATCCACCTGACTATATAACCACCGCTTGGTCTTTGGATCAGAAGGATAACCTGACCCCCATTGGATCTCACCATATAGTTCTTCCTTGGAGTAATTCAGAGAGTAATCACGAGTCACCTTAGCACAGATCGATGCAGCACTCACAACTGGATACAGCGAATCAGCCTTCTTAGCCACAATGATCTTCAACAGGGGGAACCTCTTTTGTAACTTGGCCTGATAACTCACTGGTGGCCCTACAGTATCAACGAAAACCTCTTTGATATTGACACCTAGGTCCAGCACTGCTTGGATCAAATCCATAGTGGCATCATGAGCCTGTTCGTTCAAGTTATAATTAGGTAATGATCCTTCGGTATAACGTAGCATACCGGCGCTGATATCAAGTGCACTCATACTCCTGGTGGCCCATCCGACATTCTCCTGTAATTCGTGACCGTGAGAACACATCTGTTCCAGTAGCTCTGTACGCTTCTCCTCGGTAAGTTGTTTGGAATCATCGAAGCCAAACTTCTTGAGTTCAGGTTCATACGACGTTAAACAGTAGGAGATACCATACACCATGGGACCCAAGACGGGACCACGGCCAGCTTCATCGACACCCAGACGAATTGGTTCATTTGGATTTTTCAAGATCTTTTCAGGTATTGGTGAGATATGCGTGTGTGAATGGGAATGGCCTGGAAGGGACGGTGGTGCGAACTTAGGCTCTTCTTCGATTTCCACTACGACTTTCTTCCCTTCAACATCTCCAATATCTCCAACATCTTCCACATTAGCATCGACTTGGACTTCGACTTCAACCGGGGTGGCCATTGCTCTTCGTAGATGTTCTTTCTACTCGGCGAGGTGAACTTTTACGCGTTTTCGCGTTATAAACGCGCAACAATCAGGACATCTTGCACTTTAAAAGTGACAATGCTTAAGTATATGACTATTCCAAGTGAGATAGCCAGTATAACCTTGATTGAACCACCGTATCCAGTTGTAACCCCGTAGAAGTTTGAAATGAAACTGCTGACATAAGATTTGTTACGGTGCTGACATAAGCCGAAAGTTTCTCTGTTTTCAGTTGGACGAATAATTTCACTAACCCTACCCATACCGAAGAGGATAGAAAGAACAAAAACAATGGCCTTCTCCCTTTCTGACGAATCAAAAGTATGTTCTCTGTGTTATCACGAGTGGGATATGTGGCACGTACTTTAAAGCTGTCCAAGCGGATATCTATTCGTGGAGCTTCCATCTCATAATCATCCACTCAACATCTACAACCTAGACACTAACAGCCCCAACAGGAACGTATCTCCAAGATCTTGGACTCCGCTAGAGTCATTGCCCACTATGGATGGATCCCATTCGTGTTGTACTTGGGATGGGTTCAGACTCCAAACAGACCTCCATTATTGGCTTTATTGTCTCCATTGCCATCTGTTTAAACCACTGACTACAACTGACTGTATAAATGAGGACGAGTGATGTGATGAGAAATATGAGAGGTATTAGGCGTGATGTACATAGTGTATGAATGTGGTGCTTGTGTGCTTTCGTAGGTTGAGTGGTATTAGACTGATACACATGTAGACGAATCGCGAGGTCCAAGAGTTCAAGGTGGTTGACGGCCATAACTGATACCATAGCACCCAACGACCAACTCTATTCATTCATGTAAACCTTTCATTCTGTGGTTTTTGTTAGCAGCGCATCGCCGGAGGCGATGTCAAGTTTTTCGCTTCCCCGGAAAATTCTTTTACTTGTCACTGCATGGCATACCATAAATCCCATCAAGAAGAACACATAGAAGACTGGAAAAGATGTCCAATGAGATACTCTCAGGACTCACAGCAGGATTCATAACAACTTCGATAACGCATCCTTTGGACCTCCTGAAAATCAGACTTCAACTGGACACATCAAACAGAACGTTCATGCAATCCTCGAACACCATAATATCTCAACTCATACGACATGACCCTCTATCCACTCTGAAAGAGCTCTATAGAGGAATCATACCAAATCTTGTTGGTTCATCGTTAGCATGGGGCTTATATTTCGCCTCCTATAGACAGGCGAAGGATCTATTCCACACAACCACCACCATGAACAAAGATTCCAACCTTAAATCATGGCAATACCTCGGTGCCGGATTCACTGCTGGTGGATTCACAGCATTGGTGACGAATCCGATATGGGTCTTGAAAACTAGGATCTTGAGTACGAGTAAGGAACAACAAGGTGCCTACAAAGGTTTAGTTGATGGTGTGATCCGCATTGCAAAAGAAGAAGGCATCAAAGGTTTCTATAGAGGTCTTGTACCAAGTTTACTAGGGGTGAGCCAGGGTGCATTACAGTTCACGATATATGACACACTCAAGTATCATTTTCTTGGGCATGATGAAAGGGTTGCAGGGTTTACTATCTCAGAGTATCTCACCATCAGCAGTGTTTCTAAGATCCTAGCACTGGTGATGCTCTATCCGTGTCAGCTGACCAGATCCAGGTTACAGAGTTATGATGCCAACATGAAGTTCAGTACTGTGATAAAGGAGATATACATGAAAGAAGGACTTGGAGGGTTCTGGAAGGGGGTTTGGTTGAACATTGTGAGAGTGTTACCGGCAACATGTATAACATTCGTGGTTTATGAAAAGATGAATAAGTGATTATATATAAAATGATAGACTACATGATACAAATAAAAAAATCCCAAAACGAATGTATATATGCTCGCAAAAAACCCCGTATCCGGAAACGTCCCCCATCCCAGTAGACTTCAACAGATGACACAACACCCGCCTGTTTGTTCAGTAGTATTAATAGAATCATTAGATCTCTTCCCCTTCTTGCCCTTTTGATCTGCATCTAGGATTAGTGGTTTACAACTAACGTGAATGACGTTACTTATGTCCAGTTTCAATTGATTCAGTTTCATCTCAGGTTTTAGAGCTGCACCCATATGGATCAAACGTATTTGTTCCCATTTCTGTGGTATTTCATCACCCCACACACCAGTATTCACACCATCCTGAGGCTTAGTATTGGTTCGTGTCTCATTTGTTTCCAATTTTGTCAGAGGGTTGGAGTACTGGTGATATATGTACTCCATCAACTCCTGGACCGTAATGTCTTCGGTGACCTTCTGATCAAACACTTCGAGGTCACACTCTTGACGATGAGTATTGGGGAACAGCAGAACAAGGGATGTCTGTTCTGTCATGTTAAAAAACAGCGTATGGCAGTATGAGGATACAGATCAAGATTCTTCCAGTTTTCGTCTTGTCCGTTAGAGACTGTTTGATCCTGTGACAGAAAGCTGAACCCCATCGGACAATTCCGCTTTCGTGAAGGGGCAACATCTGCTGGCAGCCACCGGGGTGCCGACGTAGAACCGCGAATATTACTTGATGCAATCTACGAAAATTACTACATTCAGATATTTATCCGGAGGGCAATGGCTCACTTGCGGGGGTGGGCCTGTTCACACAGCACACTCTTTTATTATCCAATTCGACGTTGAAAAGAAGTTCTCCATCATCTAACGTCCATATTACACTCAATTGTCTTAAGCTTTCATTATGTCCTTCGGTGCTGCTGCCCTCCAACGTCTTACCGGGAAAACCATCTTCATCACTGGTGCCTCCAGTGGTATCGGAAAGGCCACTGCGCTAGAATATGCTAATGCCTCTGAAGGTTCTGTGAAGTTGATCCTTGCCGCCAGAAGACTGGAGAGATTACAACAAGTGGAGAAGGAGTTGAAGACCAAATATCCCAACTTGTCTATCTTTATCAAAGAGTTGGACGTCAGTGTCCCTGGTTCCATCAACCCGTTCTTGGAGTCCCTTCCACAGGAGTTCAAAGATATCGATATCCTTGTGAACAACGCCGGTAAGGCACTGGGTAATGATAAAGTTGGTAATATCAAACAGGAAGACATCTCTGAAACGTTTGATACAAACGTCATTGGTCTCATCAGTATTACACAGGCTGTCCTTAAGATCTTTCAGGCAAAGAACTCTGGTGATATTGTTCAGTTGGGATCTATTGCAGGGAGGGACCCTTACCCTGGTGGCTCCATCTATTGTGCGAGCAAAGCTGCACTAAGATCCTTTACTGAAGCTCTCAGAAAAGAACTGATCAACACCAAGATCCGTGTCATTGAGGTTCAACCAGGTGCGGTGGAGACTGAATTCAGCATTGTGAGAAATTATGGCGATAAAGCCAAGGCTGATGCCATTTACAAAGGAAGAGAACCATTGTATGCGGATGACATTGCAGAATTGATAGTTTTCGCAACGAGTAGAAAGCAAAACACTGTGTTGGCCGAGATGTTGGTGTTCCCAAGTGATCAGGCAAGTGCTTCTCATGTTTACAGAAGGGAGTAAATTGGTTGGCTTTCAATTTTGCTTCTTGATTATACAAATAAATGCGCTGTCCCATTTTGATGCTATGTAACCATTGTTTTTTTAGAAGGTCGCTGTAAATTCCGTGATCCTTCTTCGATGCTTTTGATAGTTTCTCTTCCGCTTTGGTAATAAGCTGAAAGCTAGGGCCGCAGTTTGAAGAAGAAGCACAAAATCCAAAGGCAGGAGACTGATCGTAAAACTCCAATATGTACTGATATGTTACTGAGTGTTCTGAAGTTCTCCCGAAAGGTGAAGGACCTAAA
Source organism: Williopsis suaveolens (assembly GCA_003708225.3). Taxonomy (NCBI): domain Eukaryota; kingdom Fungi; phylum Ascomycota; class Saccharomycetes; order Phaffomycetales; family Wickerhamomycetaceae; genus Williopsis; species Williopsis suaveolens. The sequence goes on along the minus strand of PPNS03000014.1, from coordinate 35,515 downwards.
GATTGATGGTCGTTACAAATTATTGGAAGGACTTAAGCTTTGCAGTTTGACACCTCTACCGATTGGAGCACAGTGAGGCACTGAGGCAAGAATTTATGCCAAACCTTTAGAAGCTTTCAATGTTGCCTTTCTTCAACATCGTTATTCCTTGGGATTGATGCGCATAGTAGGTTTCGGAATAAAGCTGTGAAACAAATTACAATGGCGAAATGGAAGCCGCCAGCCGAAAACATCTTTATAAAAGCTTTCTTGCATTGAAAAGTTCTAATTTCACATCTTCTATGATCCGCTAGCCGTGGTCCATGATCTAAGAACAGAATACGCCATATACTAAAGAACTTTAAATCTGAGAATCCCATTGCCAATTCGAATTTGAAATTTTGTTTACGGTTCTGCATTAGTGATATGCTTGAGCCAAGCATACACTAAGATGAGGTCGCTGAGAAGATTAAATTATTCTGTGATCTAGTGCGTGATCCGTTTGGTGAACTTCTAGGACATTATTGAGAGACTGTCATGATAAAATATAGGAATAACTACAGCCAATGCTGTATAGTGTCATATATGTATTGTGTATATGTATTATATACAAATGGATACAATATTGGAGTTAAAGAAAGTTAATCATTAAAGAGCTCAGTACGATAAGCCAATCACACTGTGCAGTGCGCCACTTCCGAGCTGCCCCTGACATATACCTATACCACTCTTCCCCAAGAAAACGATATCGAATTTTCTTTGCAGACGAGAGTTGTAAAATGCAGAAAACAGAGGAGTTGACTGGGAGATCTATGTAGATTGTAGGAAGTACGATGACGTTGGGAATACCCAATTTATCCGTGGAAATATCCACGGATTTGTAGCCATCTTTTAGCCTCTCAACCCGATTAGTTCGCATCGCTTCCCGCGTGCCGTTTTATGACACCTTGGGCAACAGCGCAACGGAATTCTCGCGATCCGAACAGGAGGAGAAGATATTCTGAAAATCTTTGTGGCTTCTATTGTTGCACGGAAGTCACTGGCTATTAGACCACTGAAGGTTATACAGGATGACCTGAGGGTTACGGGAACGCTCCGTGGAATACTGGAGGGGCAAAACAACCTATATAAGGGCGCTGAGTCTAAGTTTTATATCCCAGATTGCAATTGATTAGAATATACAACAACAAACAACAAACAACAAATTACAATGTCCTCTGGTAAAGTCCTTGCAGTCCTCTTCAAAGGAGGTGAATATAACGTCCCAAAGCTTCTTGGTTCTGCAGAGAACGCTCTCGGCCTCAAGAAGTTCATCCAAGACAATGGTCGGTCCATCTTTGCAACAAGCGATAAAGGCCCGGAAATTGATGAGCACATCAAAGAAGCTGAAATCATTATCTCCACCCCTTTCAACCCGGTTTACATCTCCAAGGAACGTTTGGAATCCGCAAAGAACCTCAAGCTCTTGGTCACTGCCGGTGTTGGTTCTGATCATATTGATCTGGACTACATCAACAAGTCAGGTCGTGATATCTCGGTCTTGGAGGTCACTGGTTCCAATACCACGTCTGTTGCAGAGCATGCCTTACTGACAATCTTGTCCCTGGTTAAAAATTTCATTCCAGCTCATGAGACTGCAATGGAAGGTGGTTGGGACATTGCTAAGATCTCTAGAGATGCTTATGATTTAGAAGGGAAAACCATTGCCACCATTGGTGCTGGTCGTATCGGCTACAAAGTGTTGGAGAGATTGTATCCATTCAAGCCAAAGGAATTGCTGTACTATGATTACCAACCATTATCTAAGGAGTTGGAATCCAGGGTGAACGCCAGAAGGGTCCATAGCGTGGAGGAACTGGTCTCCCAAGCTGATATTGTCACCGTGAACGCGCCATTGCACGCCGGTACAACGGGTTTGATCAATAAGCAATTGCTCTCTAAGTTCAAGCCGGGTTCCTTGTTGGTAAACACTGCTCGTGGTGCTATCTGCGTCGCTGAGGATGTTGCTGAAGCTGTCAAGTCTGGCCAGATTAGAGGCTATGGTGGTGATGTGTGGTTCCCACAACCAGCACCAGCTGACCATCCTTGGAGATCTTTCACCAATTCCTATGGTGGCGGTAATGCTATGACACCACATATCTCTGGTGCTAACTTGGACGCCCAGGCTAGATACTCTGAAGGTGTTAAGAACATCCTGCAGTCTTACTTCACTGGTAAGTTTGACTACAGACCACAGGATGTCATCTTGTTGAACGGTCACTACGCCACTAAGGCCTATGGTAATGACAAGAAGGTTGTCGAGGTTAAATGAAGACAACGTCCAGACCCTAATTTGATACATTATTATGCTTGAATATATGTTAATATTGAAACTTCCCTGAGAGTCCAGTAGGTACAAGAAAAAGATAAGGGAGAGAACCACCTGCCTAATCTGCTGGTTCACACACTCTTCTCGTTTAGCGGTAGAGCCCGTATTGCTCGTTTACCAGTTGACACAGAATTCGCGAACACAATAACAAACAGAAAGTCTGTCGTTTAAAGGAAGTTTTCATATGACGCGAGAAAAATTGTCCTATTACACAGTGTATAGAAGAAGCTACGCCATGTAAACAGTAACACTATTGACTATGCACTTCGGGTACAATGTATGATAGTAAGATCACCTACCGGCTCAAAAAATGTTGTGGAACCCTCGTTTATGCACTAAATGTCAACCCCCCTGTTAAACGAGACGGGCACTGGAGCTCGTTTAGACACACACGCGACACTCTCATCAGCCCATATTTAAACAGCATCAGTTCATCGCAGTCGCTCGTTTATGTTTTGATAATTTATAAGGGCCCGGCATTCCACTCTTGTTTATTTCCATTGCAGGAACATATTTTACCACACTCACAGACATGTCCCTCGTGTTCAATAACTCCACCCTAGTGGATTCCTTGCCTAAAGCTGCCACTTATTGGGATGCTGTCCAAACTGTGAGCTCTTCACAGCCGGACCTTGCCCTATTGGAAACATATTGGGCTGCTTGGTACCATTACATGCAAAATGATGTTCTCGCCACTGGTCTTCTCTTCTTCGTGCTTCATGAAGTGATGTATTTTGGGCGTTGTTTACCATGGTACATTGTGGATAAGATCCCATACTTCAACAAGTACAAGATTCAACCAACTAAGATCCCTACCGATAAAGAACAATGGGAATGCTTGAAATCTGTCTTGATGTCCCATTTCTTAGTCGAGGCTGTTCCCATCTGGACTTTTCACCCAATGTGCCAGAAATTGGGGATTTCAATCTCTGTGCCATTTCCAACTTGGAAGACTTCTATCTTACAAATCTGTTTATTCTTCGTACTAGAGGATATCTGGCACTATTGGGCTCATAGATTGTTCCATTATGGTCCTTTCTACAAATACATCCACAAGCAGCACCATCGTTATGCAGCTCCATTTGGTCTCACCGCTGAATATGCTCATCCATTGGAGACCATGTCCCTTGGATTCGGTACTGTTGGTATGCCAATCATCTACGTCTATTACACTGGCGACTTACACTTGTTCACATTGTGTGTTTGGATCACTCTAAGATTATTCCAAGCCGTGGATGCCCACTCTGGTTATGAATTCCCATGGTCATTACATCATTTCTTACCGTTCTGGGCTGGTGCTGAACACCACGATTTGCATCATCATTACTTCATCGGTAACTATGCATCATCTTTCAGATGGTGGGATTACTCTTTGGACACTGAAGCCGGTCCAGAAGCAAAGGCTGAGAGAGAGGAGAGAATGAGACTCAAGGCTGAGAAGAGAGCTTTGGTCATGGCTAAGAAGGAGAACTAAACTGATATCCCTAAGACTCCCTACAAATTTGGCTCAAGGTTTATGATATAGACTCTATTCACTTCTGCTCTGCATTCCATATAGTGATACATCAGTTAATCTTCATCTATTGTTGGTTAGGGTACGATGAACACTGTGCACACTACACTACACACTGGAAATTTAACGACTTATGGTATTGATACGTAGTCCTTTTAACTAATCTATGCGCGGATACAGTAGGAAGATATGATATGACACAGGGACCTTTGCTCACCCTGAAACCGGCAAGAACCCCATCACCTGCGTGATCATGAATGGGACCATTATTATAAAATGGCATGACGTTCTATTCCAAGATGAGAAAGGCATGGCATGGGTAGAACTGTCTTGCATTAAAGCATCAGCAGTACCAGTGTTTACTTTGATCCTCTATCCTTGCAGTATTTCCCTCTGACTGTCTGTCTTCAACGAAACAACTATGAGATGAATACGCAGCATCACTTCAGTGCTTCAACTCTCTTAGCCTCGCTCTTTGCCCATTCAACCTTCACACTCTTTCCGAACAGAACATCACCTTGAGCACCTCTCAAGGCATGTTTAGCACCCTGATTACTTGTAAACATCACAAATGCCTGGCCTCGAAGTTCCGGTTTCATGTTTATGTCGAGGACTTCGCCGTACGTGGAAAAGAAGATGTAAAGATTCTCCTTGAGCTTCTCCAGTGGGATCTGGTCATTGAGATTATGAACATAAAGGGTGTAATCTGCGTGAGTATCGATTTCCATTATCACTTAGGTGATTGCTGATTGCTGTTTGCTGCTGGCTTTTCATCGCTGTTGTCGTTGTTGTGTGAGCTCGCTCCGTCAACAAATTTGTGTGTAAAGCGCGATGGATACATGAATCAAGCGATCGGGTACCAGTAGGTACTCCATCAGACAACACAACAACAGGTCTACCATAGAACAGCTACAGAACAAAACAAAACAAAACAAAACATTTTGATTTATTTACAGAGATTGTATGCATAAGAAAAGAGCGAATGTCAAAAGAAGTAGCAGTAAGTAGTAGTTTCATATAATCATTCATGCAGAGACTGGGATTGGGAAAGGTTGCTTATCCACACCCTTACGATCGTCACTCTCTGGGGTATCGACAACGGTGTTGGTCATCTGTTTAGCCTTCGATAATGGCTCACCATTCACAACCTTGATGATTTCATCCTTTGTCAAAGTTTCATACTCGATCAAACCTTGAGCTAATCTCTCCAATTCCACTTTCTTGTCTCTCAACATCTTTCTTGTACGGTTCTCAGATTCTTTCAACATGTCAACAACTTCTTGGTCTGCAACATCACGAAGCTTCGGTGACCAAGAGTCCCATTTATCAGCAAGACTAATAGGACCAACCTTTTCAGACATACCGTATTGAGTAACCATGGCCCTTGCGGTGCTTGTAGCAGAGCTCAAGTCGGAACCACATCCACTTGTAGTATTCTCAGGGCCATAAGTCATCTCCTCGGCGATCTTTCCACCCATACATACATCCAGTCTAGCAATACACTCCTTCTTGGTGATATCAACTTTATCCATCTCCGGCAATTGGAAAGTGATACCAAGGGCACGCCCTCTTGGTAAAATAGTAGCCTTGTATAGAGAAGTTGCACCTGGAGTGTACAAAGCCATAATGGCATGACCAGCTTCATGATAAGCGGTGGCTCTTCTAGTAGCTTCAGTCATAACCATGGTCTTTCTGGCAGCACCCATCAAGATCTTGTCCTTTGCCCATTCGAAGTGGTTCATATCGACAGCAAGAGCGTTTTGTTGAGAAGCATAAACAGCAGCTTGATTGACCAAGTTCATCAATTCAGCACCTGAAAGGCCTGGGGTACCACGAGCAATGATCGTAGGATCAACGTCCTTTGCAACCTCAACGTTCTTCATGTGATGCTTCAGAATGTCCGCACGGCCTCTGACATCTGGCAAATCGACATTAACAATCTTATCGAAACGACCTGGACGAGTCAAGGCCTTATCCAAAGACTCTGGGAAGTTAGTTGCACCAATGATGATGATACCAGAAGTCTGAGAGAAACCATCCAACTCAACAAGCAATTGGTTCAAAGTCTGTTTAGCATACGCTTGATCCCTTGGATTACGCTTGCCTCCAATGGCATCCAGCTCATCGATAAAGATAATAGCAGGAGAATGAGCTCTAGCTTGAGTGAACAGTTCACGAACACGTTTGGCACCAACACCAACGTATAATTCGTCAAATTCTGAACCGGACATGAAGAAGAATGGAACACCAGCCTCACCAGCAGTGGCTCTAGCCAAAAGGGTCTTACCAGTACCTGGAGGACCAGTCAAGAGAACACCTTTAGGTAATTTACCACCGAGACCAGTGAATTTAGTTGGATCTTTCAAGAAATCGACAATCTCTTCCAATTCGGCACGGGCCTCGTCAGCGCCTCTAACGTCTTCAAATTTCACTGTTACCTTGGACATGTCAACGGATTTGTCAGACACTTCAGAGTTTTTGAAAATGGTACCAGATTCAACGAGATAGGTGAAGCCTTCCATGACTCCCCAAGTCAACAAACCAATAGGGATCAAGAACTTGATCCATTTGGAGATCATAGTCCACGTAGACTCTGCAACGATGACATGCACTGGGTTCTGACGAGATCCATAGGAGCTCGCGTTGAGACCAGCGGACTGTAACGAACCTTGGGCCAGCTGTGCCTTAACAGCCTCCGATTCCTTCAACTTGCCCAGCTTCTTCAAGGCGTCGGCATACAGTTGGGCACATTCATTACTTGTGGCGATACCAGGCGATTCATATCTTGAGATGACGTATTGTGGATAGTTTGCCCTTAAGAGAGACTTGTAGAACTCAGCTTGCGCCTCAGGGTTGTGGATTTCCGCATTGGCATGCTGTTCCTTAGAAGCTAGTTGTGCTTGGGCACTGGATGAAGCGAGTCTCACTGAATGGACAACCACAGCTCTTACAGGACCTCTCGTGGTGTACCTCAGTTGTTGTGTGGCGAGTCTCAGCATTGGGGTATCAAAAGAGAGATGGAAATAGCAGCAAACAGATAATCAAACAGTGGGGGTGTTAGACAGCAACGGGATCAAATTTATTGGCAGGCGCATACACCCTTGTTTGGTAACAGGCAAGTCAAAAACAGCCGCAGGGTTTGCTTTCTCTCTTTGTCTTGAGCCTTTCTTTAATGTCCTCGGTCGCTCGTCATTTGCCTTTCGGGGTTTCTTCGATGGCGGGAACAGTGAGTTCCGGTGCCGCGAAATACCCGACTTCCGAGGCACACACCCTGATTTCCCTGTGCAAAGCGCGCCTTCCACTTTGGGCACAGACGTCAGGCCGCCCAGACGTTCGAGGTCTGCTTTTGCTTCCGAAATCCTCATAACAAGGTTCACAACTGTTCACAAATGTTCACGAATGTTGGCGCATACACATAAAACGAGCAGCCTGGCATGCGAATGTCACATGTACTGTGCGATATACTGTGAGCACCTTACCACCACTAATTCTCGTAATCATCGTAGCTCACCCATTATCTGAACTTTCAGAGATGCCAGAACTGTACTACATGTTCCCGTGATTCGAAAGACTTAAAGAACGACCTTGGACCCCATCCTGCTGGAAGATGTGGTCACAAACTCGCGGCCTGGTCCCTTTTCCAGCAAAGCAAGCCCAACCAACACTACTCCAGAGCTCTAATTCTTTTGCCGAACGTACAACTATGTGTCCATAAACTGTCGTAGAGAAGAACTGGAGAAGAAAGCGCTATCAATGGGATTCTGAACCCTGCAGAACATAATGATAAGTCAGGACCCACATCTTGTACAGCATATGAGGTTATTGTAATCTTCAGAACAAGACGTAGGTTAGGAGGTTTACAGAGTAGTAATGCTGGACGTTGGGAAACGTACACTACAAGGTCTCTTCTAACTAGCAACCCTTTATATTCATTAGATGTTGTACTTCTTCATCACCTCGGTGTGAAAGTCCACTGGCTTGTTCTCAAAGCCTATTCAAAAACTGTTAGTAAATCGGGGTACAAATGGGGTACTCAAGTTAACATCAAACATACCGGTATAGATATCTTCCCAGTCAACACTGGCATCCTTGTTCAACAAGATATCCCTGTGCACATTCGACGACCCTCCAAGCACATGTGGTACGAAATCTGTGCTCTGTACGATCTGCAAGTCCATCTCTCTCTTGATAGGCTCGGCAGAACCAAATACACGTCTGTACTGCTCCATCTTCAGCTCTTGTTGTTGTTCTTCCCAATTCTGGATACGGTGTTCCAATGGGTGTCTTCCATTCACCTTGGAGGCAATAGACAACGGACCCTCGTTAGTTCTCAAGATATCTTGGAGGGCTGGTGCCGATGGGGCAACTTCACCAAACTTGGCCGTGTCAACGGCAGATGGTTGCTTGTTCTCTGGGACCAATCTGAGACTCTGCGCGGACGTGTTAGTATAAACAGCCCTCTACAATCAAATGGCGATATTCGAACGACTCACCATTTTGCCTTAATCTTTGTGGCTTCTCTGTCCCTTTCCCGTTGTTTTTGGTGGCAAAGTTCAAGATTTGTTGATCGTTTTTGCACCACAACCTCAGCTCCAAAACAAAAAAGTGTCAAATCACCAGTGAGGCCAAACAAACGATGACTTCAGACTCACTCTACAACCTGAGGTACTCACAGCCAAGTGGTCATACAGGTGCTTCAACAAGTGCCAAAATCAGCCCAAATGGCGTCTATTTCGCTACATGTTCTGCCGATTGTACCATTAGAGTATTTGATTTACAGACCGGAAAGTTCATAAGATCACTAGAGGGTCATACAAGGGGAATCTCCGATATTGCATGGTCCCCTGATTCGATCCATCTGTGTTCGGTGAGTGATGACATGACACTGAGAGTATGGGACGTTGAGTACGGAGAATGTGTACGACTGATGCAGGGCCATACGTACCATGTCACTTGTGTTGAGTTCAACCATAAGGGCAACCTAATCATCACCGGGAGCACGGATGAAGCTATAAGGATATGGGATGTCCTCAACGGCAAATGTCTAAAGACATTGAGTGCTCATAGTGACCCAATCGCATCAGTGGATCTCTGTTGGGATGGTACTATCATCGCTAGTGCAAGTTATGACGGTATGATTCGGTTATTTGACACCGAGAGTGGGCAATGTTTGAAAACTCTGATCTATGATAAAGGTGGATCTTCCTTCCCTGTTTCATACGTGCGATTCAGTCCAAATGGAAAGTATCTACTAGCCACCACTTTGGACAATACGCTGAGACTATGGGATTATATGAACAACAAAGTCGTCAAGACGTTCCAAGGGGTTAGGCTGGAGAAGTATACATGTGCTAGTCGATTCATACTAGCCAAAGATCCCCTAATGTGAGTTAGATCTTTTGATGCCATCTATAGTTGAATACTAACAACGGTCAGTGCATCAGGTTCAGAATCAGGTGAAGTTATCATATGGGATCTCCAATCGAAGAACATCGTCTATACTCTGGAGGTAACTGATAGGCCTGTTCTTTCAGTGGATGTCAATGGGTCGGTGTTACTAGCCATGGACCTGGATGGGAAAATTTGTTGTTTTGACCTAAGTGATACTTTCAGTGGGTATGATAGCGACCGCACTGATACGAATTGAATGCTCGGACTGTTGGTTGACACAATAATTGCATCCGTGACCTTTCTGCTCAGAGTCTCTATTCTCCGAGGATAGTTTGGGGTTTGAATGGCGTATTGTTCTTCAGATAAGCAGCTGTCACTTTCCAATAGGCGATACCACTGCTTGGACAGGTGAGCAGTAACGGCACAATCCTGAGACCTATTACTTTTCGAGGATATGTGGAATGAGAGTTCTGCTTTGCAGAAAACTGTTTGTTGATTCGTATTATCTCATAATTCCTAATTTCTAATAAAAGCTTCATAATGAAACAATCAATAAAGCCAGCTCCAAATCCAAATTCCAATCATAAATTTGAACAGCATCAAACTGCTGATTATCACCCCCCCTTGCCAGTTGGTCTGTTGCGCTTGGTCTTCCGAGAAGGTTTGAAATGTTAACTCATTGAGTGCAGCAGATGGATTACGTGTGAACACCTCGAGATATACCATTCTTATGTTGATGGGTTATTTGAGCTCCGTCGTGCCTAAGTAAAGCTCTCGAGTCTTCATCAGAGGTTTATTCCCTCCAGGGTGATCTAGAGACTAGTAGTGATTAAGTCACTATGAGTCTATTCTAATCATTTATCAATCTGATGTTGTGTTCACAGCAGTGTACTAAGTATCTATTGCATATTGATGTTTCGATCAAAATTGGAGTCAACTGACCTGGTGAAGAAGAGTGAATCAAAAACCAAACCTCATAACTCATAACTCATAACTCATAACTCATAACTCATAACTCATAACTCATAACTCATAACTTCAGTCTTCATGATTTCTGAATTGAGAGCTCAAGGGTACTTCTGTTGGTTTTAACTGCTCAAGGACGAGCGTTTGTAGTCCTGTCAAGACAGTTTGACAATCGGAAAATCCAAAGCTTTTAACCACTTCGCAGTGACATCAAAAGGCAAAGACCGTTTAGCACAACACCAAAGAGGAGAAACAAGCCATGTCCAGTATCACGGCTGAGTTTACACCGAGGAGTCGGCCGCATCCACAGATCTCACACACTTCGCCCCTGGTGGCCTCAATTCTCCAACGCTCATTCCCATTGTTTGTGATGGCTAACGCTGCGGTGGACTTGTTTACATGGACAGGTAAAGACCCTGCGATGAACGCGGTTTATTGGATATTGGTATATTTGGGGGTCTACTATTACTACACCATAGTGTACTGGCTATACCTCGTGCCCTTGTTGGTGTTGGCATATTGTTCTGTGAACTACTATGTGAATTCTGTGTATGTGGATGTCAACGGTCAGGAGAAGCCAACTCTAGAAGAGATATTACTCTCTTTGGAGAATTTGGTTACGAAGTTGGAACATCTGGTGTTACCCATTAAGAGTTTTAGGTTGACGTGGTGGAAATTTGTCAATTTTATGATGATCGTGACGCCGTTGAACATAATTTTGCTGAGGTATGTGATTCCAATTCGTACGTATCTTGTGATCCATATCATCATTTGCAGCACATATCACTCCTTATGGTTCCAGGCCACTATAAGAGTCATTTGGAGATCACAATTTGTGCGCAATGCTTGGAATTTCTTCATCGGATCACACACATTGAACAATACCAATAACTATAAGATCCTTAACGGGAACAAAAATGGGAAAATCATCTTGTTCCAGATTTTGGAGCACCAAAGAAGGTGGTTTGGTATTGGATGGAGTAACAAATTATTACCATATGAAAGGGCTAACTATACCAATGAGGCATTTCAATCCACATCGAGTCCAGGGGAGTTCAGCTTCCCTTTCAATTCTAGGCACTGGAAATGGCTTGAAGAGTCTTGGAGAATCGATATGGAGTTCTGTAAGAATAAGAATAAGGATGGATGGGTGTATTACGACAACTATTGGCAGGCACCTCAATATTGTGATTCGATAGCAAGTTATACAAGGTCGAGAAAATGGACCAGAAAAGCTGTGCTGGTCACCGATAAGGCTAAATGATATAATGAAAATGTGATGACTATATTATGACTCTATACAATGTACACACAATAGTACTGCATCAACCAGTCTTTGCTGGGAAGAAAGAAGAGTATGCTGACAAAGCTGGAGCACCACCCAAGTGGACATAGAGCACATTTGCGCCTGGCTTGAAGTAATCCTCGTCGATTAATTGAATCAAACCTTGCATGGACTTACCCTCATAAACTGGATCAGTCAAAACACCTTCTTGTTCAGCGCATGTTCTAATAGCTTCAATGGTACCCTCATTTGGAACACCATAACATGGATAAGCAAATCTTGTATCCAACGTGAAATCTTTGAACTCATGTTCAACACCAATGAGTTTTGCAGTGTTGTTTGCGATTCTCAAAGTTTGTTCCTTGGTCTTTTCTGGTGTGAAAGAGGCATCGATGGCAATGACATCGTCTTGTCTACCGTATTGGGCCATACCGGCAAGAATACCAGCTGTGGTGGACCCGGTGACACAACACACAACGATCTTATCAAACTTGAAACCCAATTCAGCCTCTTGCTGGACGACCTCATCCGCAAAGCCAACAAAACCCAAGCCACCGTACTTGTGCTCAGAACAACCAGCCGGGATAGGATATGGTTTATGACCAGCATCTTCCAATTCTTGAAGTGCATTAGCAAATGACTTTCTCATACCAATATCAAATCCATCTTTGATAACACGAACATCAGCTCCCATGATTCTAGAGAGCTCGATGTTGCCAACTTTATTGTAAACATCCTTCTCGGCCTCTGGAATCGGCACCCAATCTTCTTGAATCAGCACACATTTCTTACCCAATTTAGCAGCCAAAGCAGCAACCATTCTTGTTTGGTTACTTTGTCTACCACCGATGGAGACCAAGTGCGTGTAGTCACCCTCGACGATTTCCGGAACGATGTATTCCAACTTTCTGAGCTTGTTACCACCAAACGCGAGGCCGGAGTTACAATCCTCTCTTTTAGCATAGACGTTAACTTTGGAACCCAAGTGCTGGGAGAGATGATTCAAGTCTGAGATTGGAGAAGGCCCGAAAGTAAGTGGATATTTGGCGAATTTGGCGACACCGGACATTTTTGGAGGTTTGGCTTAAGGATACAAGTACAATAATAAAAGCGTTTAAAAAGCAGTACTCTTTGATTTTATACCCTTTTGTTTGGAGTTCCGTGTTTGATCAACGGTGCGACACTTTGACGCAGCGGGCCTGCGCATCTGCAATTCAGATCGGATGGGCGCGCCAGTGGACGACGTCTTGAGGGCGGTTTGTGCTTATTTTGTTAAGAAACCATGTGTTGGCAGTATTGAATACCCATGGTAGCACATATGCCCTGTCTAGTTAGAAGGCCCGCATATTCTTGGTCTCAATGGGAATTTGATCTTATTCATGGGCGGACTTATTTGTTTTGCAGAAGCGGACTTACAAAAGACACCGAAGTTATATAGAACAATCTGTGTCAGATAATACAGGTTCTCTATCACAAAGAGGGGGTGATTAAGTGCTTTTCGTAGGACTTATAGTAATTTACAAGGTGGTTTAGTGTCAAATTGGGAAACCTCTGCGTCAGTTTAGTGGTAAAATAAATTATTGAATGTCATCACTAAATATATAAATATCCCAGAATAGATACTTGTACCAAAAGTCAAATATCACCGAAATCAAGTATCCTTTGCAGTGGTGATCATAAAAAGAGCTTGAAACTCATATTATTATCCCTAACTCCCAAAAAAACTGCTGAAAGAAGGTGGGACGGTACTGGATAAAGATGAGCATCATCAATACATCTTAAGGTTCGCACAAGATTTGCTCAAATCAATGAGGCTCAAGCAGAACCCAGGGAAAGAGCAAAATGGGTATATCTTTCTTATCTCCCAAAGGCATATAATGTAATAATGTTCTTTCTACATCATACATTCCTCGAGTCACCTGAAGAACATTCCCCAGTTGACTTCCCACTACCTCCGCGAACACCTAAACAATAGACCCTTCTTTCGACTACACCGGTAGCAAGGTATTTCCCTCAGTTCATTGACCAAATAGCTTCCATCCTATGGTGTCATCATCTCGCGCTAAGGAGCAGAACCAAGTGGTCACATTGGGACGATCACGGAGCATCTCTTACGCCACGGGGAAAGGACGGATAAGACCTACCGTAACAACATCTGAAGAAGAACATCATATAAAGGCATATGCCCCTTTACACTCCACAATATCATCAGACAGCATCGCTACACGAAATTCCATTCAACCATCAGTATCGGATCTTTTCGAAGGTGCGAACTCGGATGTCATTCCTGGGAACTTACATGTTTCCTCAAATAGCAGCATCGAGCATTTGATCAAGAGGTATGGTGCAGTGACACTTGTACGGCAGTTATCAACAGATCTAGCTCAGAGAGAAGCAGAGATGTTGCTGAACCAACGAAAAGCTTCACAGAGGGAAAAGGTTATGATGAAGCTGTTGAACGAGATGGGATTCTCTTCGAGTCACGTTGAGAGTATGATAAGGGAGCAAGCGAATACAGATACCAGGGATGATGAACAGTACCTTCGTGATCTCATAAATGACGCCATGGAGGAGAAGCTAGATCACGATGAATCTAAATGCTCGTCTATTGTGACACCTGTGAGATCTAAAGTGTCGGAAGTCAGTACGACTCCATCGAGTTCAGAGGATATCAATGCAACTTTAACACCCAAGAAGAAAACAAGACCACATTCGTTATCTTCGCCTCCTAATCCAACATCCAATCCAAATACTGCTGAGGGACACTATGACATATTTCAGGGTAACATCCTCAACGTGGTGTCGCACAAGTTCTTAAACCATGTCCCACAACCAGTACATGATGTTATCATCAACTCAAACACGAACAATAATAAGCTAGTACCTGTTGAGATGGAGAATTTTAACGTCAAAAGCAGTTCCATGCCACCAACACAGGACAAAGAGGGTTACGTGGATCAATTCGGATTCATATATGATAATAGGAAGTCCAATGTCCCCAAGCACTCAAGTTCATATAAACATTTGAACGACTCTGTTGCACCGTTGAGATCCAAATTGCGCTTGTTAGCTCAAGACTACGATAAGAACCAACAACAGGGCTTTTATCAATGGGATGAATTCATCAAGAAGATCGCACTCCTAGATAATGACAATCATGGCGATCTATTAGTGATAAATGGCGAGAACATTTCGCACTATAAACATCTTTACAAAGATTTGACTAGATTGGTTCAAATGGGGATCCCAACTTCATTGAGACCGAAACTATGGACTGAGATGTCTGGTGCGAAGACCTTGAGGAATCCCACCGAGTATTATACATTATTGAACAATACAGAGGCAAATATAGAGGCTGAGTCACAGATAGAGCTGGATCTCTATAGGACTATGCCCTTCAATGTATTCTTCAAGGATAACGGCCCTGGGCTAAGCAAATTACAGAATGTGTTGATTGCTTTCAGTAGGAGATATCCACAGATTGGATATTGCCAAGGGATGAACTTCATCGTTGCTAATTTATTATTGGTGTATCATAACGATGAGGATGTGTTTTGGGCATTTGTTGGTCTCTATGAAAACGTTTTACCGAAGGGGTTCTTCAACTTGAGTAATATCAAACGTGATATGGTTATCTTGAAGCATAATTTCCGAGAGCAGTTGCCTAAATTACACGAGCATTTCCATCAATGTGATGTTGAGCTCGATCCGATTTGTTTCAATTGGTTCATGTCACTGTTTACCGATAGTCTTAGTGTGCATATTGTGTTTCGGATATGGGACCAATTGATGCTAAATGGCTATATGGAAATCCATAAGACCAGTATCGCACTCTTTAAGATATTTGAGGAGAAACTGATGACTTTGGAGTCAAACATTGAGATATATGAATTCATGAAGAACTTGAACAAGATAAATTTCAACTTGAGAGGCACAGACTTGATACGCATCAGCTCAAGCATGAAGATCAACCAGGGATTTACGATATAATGAAGAAAATAACATGAATGCATATGCTAATGATCTATAAATCTGTGGGGAATTTGATGATATTATCCACGATGTAGTATTGGAAACAGTTAAGCATGATTGGGAACACAAGTACGACAAGGACAACTTGTAGGTTCGGAAACCCATCACTCCAACTAAGAACCCAATTTGCATACATGATGAAAATTGGGAAGTATAGGAGCAGATATATAACAGCTTTCATCATTATCAAGGCACACATAAAAATCATCAACTGTTTGAAATATGGGAGGAAACGAGGTGGTCTTCCATAGCTCCCACTCTCAATATCCTTTATCTGAAAAAATTCACATATCTGGTACACGATAACAAGACAAACATAAAGAATAGGTACACCAATAGTGGTATCCAGTAATAAGTTTATGAAGTACCATTCACACTCACCAGGGTCATCATCATCCACGTCGCCATCGATCATTGAAAGAAGGTCATGGCTTTTGATCAATGACAGTGTAAGATTGAGTAAATGAACACCGGCAGCACCAAATAACTGTTTCGATACGTCGAAGAACCATACTTTCCATGGTCGCTTAGGGCGTTCATACCGTCTCTTGAGGATCAATGAGCACATTGCAATGAGTCCTAAACAGCTCTGTATTACCAGCGATACTGGGCCTAGGAGCTCACATTTGGGCTGTGGCAGAATCTTCTTTTTGCCTGATTCTATGATCTCGGGGAGAAACATTGGTCTATTATGCAGAAGTCCTGGATTCTGTGGTTGTCAAATAATTAAGCTTGAGAGTTCTTGATGTTGGCTGCTATTCGAGCGTGCGCCAAACAGGAGCTTGATGATTATATAAGCAATAGGCTGAGTCATCACAAGTGACAACAGAGGACGGAATTGGCATCTTGATTCCGCAGATATGATGTTACGGATTCGGTAGTAGTGTCATATTCGTATTGACTAGTTTAGACTGTAACATTTGTGTCACTGAACATTCAAGCCCTTTGCAAGTAAAAATCTGCAATTTTGGGAAATCACAGGTTTCCAGCTTTGTTCTATGGTTTACAATTGATCAATGTAGAGGAATTGATTTTTGGAAGATCTCTCTGATTCAAGACCATCCATCGAACTGCTTGAAAGGTTTACTTGTAAATCCCCATACCGCCGCTTAGGAGCAACTTCAGCTCTTCGTTGGGACAAATGCTCATCTGTCTGCATGGTACAGAAGGTTAACCTAGGTCCCATGGGCTAGGTAGTCTACGGAACATCTAAGGGCCCCATTACAGAACGATAATATGGCTAGAATTGTGATGGGCCCGATACTGTGTTAGTGGTAGCTCTAGAGCGTAGTAGTAGTCTCCCTGTTCAACTCCGACGGAGGTAAGTCTATTGTAATGTTCAAGCATGCTTATCCGCGATGGCCCCCTCAAAACGACGAAGACACAAGGGAATATGCCGTAAAGGATGAGATGGGGGATATACACCGGCATCAGCGACACTTTCTAACAGGCCACCACCTATACTTCGAAATACCCCTTGGCGTCTCTCTCCGTTCCTCAGAACGACGGGCCAATGTGCCTTATCGGTGTTGTGTCAGGGCTTATCAGCCCCCACGGTTACGCAGCACCGCCCCAACAATGTGGTTCCAACCACACGTTCTTGCCACAAAACGCTATCGCCGCCGGCGTTACCGCCTAACGCCTACGGAGAGCGGTGTTGTTCTATATATGTTCCCCCTTGCTTACGGCTGTCTTCCTTCTGACCCAACAGCGGTTATATAAAGAGTGGCAAAGAACCAAGTTTTACATTTACTTCTTTGTTTCTATATGACTATTACGTTCACCGTACCCGTTTTTAGTACAAGGAACAACAACAATAACAACAACCACTACTACTACTACTACTACTACTACTACTACAACTACAACTACAACTATGATACCAGCCGCAATTATTGATCATCAACCTTTGGTGCATACCCACTCCAAGGACTGCTCCCATGAGATAACTCTCACCGATGAAATCGCTGTCGAGGACTTCAGACTGGCCACTTACTCAGATGATAAGGATGTCGACCCAGTGACCGTGAACTGGGGAGCCGCCGACCCAACAGTCAGAGGCCCAATAGTCTGCTCTTGGTACAAGGATGGCATGACAAAGCATAACGCCATTGGTGCTCATGCAGGTCCTTACTCCATCTATCACGCCCTTGCAGTTGGTTCTAAGCAGTTGGATCCGTCTTATACTGCTGATTACACAAACGCTGAGCCTGCTTTCAAAGTTGACCAGCAGAAACAATGGGGACAGGGTGAGAAGATCGTCTCAATGGATCCATTTGGTCATTTGGTGCCATGGTTATTCAGCGAAGTTGGTGCTAAGAACAACGTTGAGATCAAGCCAACCATTTCTATCACAAAGGCCCATATGCAAATGGCTGAGATGAAAGAGGCCGTTGAGAAGGGCAGACTTCAAATTGATGGTGATATCGTTATTAACTCCAATGGTGATTTGAATGTTCAAAAGGTCGCAGTGGAGCCAGTTTGGTACTTACCTGGTGTTGCTGAGAGATTCGGTATTACTGAACAAGAATTGCGTCATGCTTTGTTCAAGGATACTAATGGAATGTACCCAGAGTTGATCACAAGACCAGATATCAAAGTGTTCTTGCCACCAATTGGTGGATTGACCGTTTACATCTTTGGTGATGTTGCTGATTTGTCCAACCCTGACAAGAAGCTGGCCTTGAGAATCCACGATGAGTGTAATGGTTCTGATGTCTTTGGTTCCGACATCTGTACTTGCCGCCCATATTTGATCTTTGGTATTGAGGAAGCTGTCAAGGAGGCTCAAAATGGAGGTGTTGGTCTTGTTGTGTACTTCAGAAAAGAAGGCCGTGCATTGGGTGAAGTCACCAAATACTTGGTCTACAACGCCAGAAAGAGAGGTGGTGACACTGCAGCTGAGTACTTCCACAGAACCGAATGTATCGCTGGTGTTAGAGACATGAGATTCCAACAATTGATGCCTGATGTTTTGCATTGGTTAGGTATCACTAAGATTGATAGAATGTTGTCAATGTCCAACATGAAGCATGATGCTATTGTGGATCAAGGTATTTCAATCTTGGAAAGAATCCCAATCCCTGATGAACTAATCCCAGAAGATTCCAGAGTTGAGATCGATGCTAAGGTTCACGCTGGTTACTTCACTACTGGTAAGGTGCTCTCGCAAGAGGAGTTGAAGAACACTAAAGGAAGAACATGGAGTTGAACCCCCACTGCTTTTTTGATTTTATAGAATGTTAGGGACTG
Organism: Williopsis suaveolens; assembly: GCA_003708225.3. Taxonomy (NCBI): domain Eukaryota; kingdom Fungi; phylum Ascomycota; class Saccharomycetes; order Phaffomycetales; family Wickerhamomycetaceae; genus Williopsis; species Williopsis suaveolens. The sequence continues at coordinate 16,729 of PPNS03000014.1, read as the reverse complement.
GTTTTTCCCATTGTTGCTTGTGAATATTACATAATTTTCTTTGATATCTTGTAGATTATTGATGAAATTCTATATTTCTCAGTTTATTTAACTTTACTAAATTGTGTAGATCACACTCTGTGGGTCTATTCAAACAAAGTGATAGAACCGGTGTCCCAAGATGGAGAAATAAATCTCTTCTCACCATCCTTAACCAAGGCACTAACTTTGTCAAAGTCCTCCTCTTTCAAATCAAACACTTTGAAGTTGGCCTCAATTCTGGTCTTGTTGATGGACTTTGGCAACACGACAACACCTCTATTCAATGCCCAATTGATCAACACTTGGGCCACAGACACACCATAAGATTCAGCGATAGCTGCTAAGGTGGCATCAGTGAACAATGGAGAATCTTGAGAACCCAGTGGAGAATAAGCCTCGATGATAATACCGTGTTCCTTACCAAATTTGATCAATTCGTTTTGTGGCAATAGTGGATGCGACTCGACTTGATTGACTGCAGGAACCAATTTTGTAGTTGGAGATGCCAAAAGATCTTTCAAGTTCTTGACAGAGTAATTGGAGACACCTACAGCCTTGGCCTTACCTGTGGCTGGTAACTCTTGTAATTTCTCCCATGTCTTGATAAAAGTCCATTCTTCATCGAGACCCTCAGGGATAGAAAGACCACCGTATGGGTCACCTTCTTCAGCAGCGGTCTGTTCGAATGCAAATGGCCAATGGACCAAGTATAAATCGACGTAATCCAAACCTAATCTTTTCAAAGAGGCATCTAGTGCAGCAGCAGGGTCTCTCTGTTGTGTACCCCATAGCTTGGTGGTGATGAACAATTCTTCGCGAGGAATACCAGAGTCCTTGATGGCCTTACCGACAGGAATCTCGTTCTTATAGATAGCAGCGGAATCGATGTGTCTGTAACCAAGCTTGAGTGCTTCCAAGACAGCGTGGTATGCCTCTTCATCCGTAGATCTCCATGTTCCCAAACCCAATTGTGGGATGGAGGCACCTGTGTTGAGCTTCAATTGCGCGGAGGAGTTTGTCAATTCAACCATTGTAGCTTCAAGCTTGCTGTGTAAATTCACTGTTCTCCCAGCTGCCCAGTTGACTCCTGAATGGAGCTCAATTGCTCCCCTTTATAGACTCTCTGAGTTCTTCCGCTGTGGCATTCTAGCGAATCACCCAATGCGGAATATCAACCCGTCGCTGCTGCCCCAGCGAGATAGCGTGCGTCGCTTAGCAATCTGTGACATAATCATTCAGATTTGGCCTCTGTTACGTCGTTGTTCGGTTCGGGACACAGGTTCTCCGGGATTCGGTGTTTTCTTCAAAGAATCTCTGCAGAGTGTGTGTGATCAAGTACTTCAAACTACCGGTAATGGACTTTTAGCCTACCAGAGCGAGTCTAGTGAACACCATGAGACTGCCTATAAGGTCACGGAGACTGCTTTCAACGTCCACGCCACGTAAGTTTACATTTTTCCCCTCTCTCCCTACCAGACCCATGTCTAACCTCGCAGGATCCACACAAAGAGCACAAGACGGTCCCTCGCCACTTAGATTCTATGGCAACACGGGCACTTCTGCCTCTTCTCAGGAGCGTATGCGTGAAGTTTTCGGCAGCAGAGTCGAAGGAGGCGGCCGTGTCGCCTCATCTCGTCGCGAAGCTGGTGAACCAAGATTGATTGCCGGTGTCCTTGTTCCAGATAGACCTAAGGAACCAGATAACTGTTGTATGTCAGGTTGTGTGAATTGTGTATGGGAACAGTATAACGATGATATACGTGATTGGAGAAAAAAAAGAACCATGGCGGCTGAATCGTTGAACAAGACTGATGAGAAATGGCCTGCTGATTTCCATCCACCATTGAAACAATTGGAGTTCAAGAACGTTCCAAAGGAGTTGAGAGCCATGAAGAGAAAGATGGGCTCAGCGAAGAGGCTCTCAAGTAGTGCCTATTTCCCAGCTAGTGGGATGCCTGGTGCCCAGAACTTGAAAACAGAGGAGGAACCACCTCATGATGATGAGGATGATGATTGGGGGAATGTTCCAGTCCAGTTTAAGGTGTTTGCAGAGACTGAGAAATTGATGAAACAGAAGAAACTACAGAAACAGAGAGAAAAGGAACAGGCGACACAAATGGAGACAAGGGCTTAGATATTAATTACACATTTATTCATTGCATAGAACCTACAACTGTAGAGCAGACAAGATCAAAGAGCGATTACAAAAACACAGAGGAGAAAAGAAAAGAGCGTACAGGTATCACAAAATGTAAGATACCAAAGCGAAGAGAACGCCAGACAAGGATGGAGCGACAGCAGCAGCAGCGATGCCCTTAGAAGAGCTAGAACGAGAAGAAGAGGCAGTAGCAGTAGCAGTAGCAGATGAAGTGCTAGTTGGCTGTTGTTTAGAAGAAGTAGAAACACCAGATTGAGAGTTAACTTCGTTATCATACAAGAAGGTAACAGTAGCATTTGGAACCTCAGAGCTTGAAGCGTCATAAATAGTGTAGTTTGAAGCCTTCGCATTAAGCCCATCAAGCAATTTACCCGTGTTTGTGTTATTGACACCATACTGGATCAACGCTGCAATCTCGTCCGGCTGATCTGGTAAATCAAAATCCGCCCCGAAATCAGGATAGATAGCTGTGATTCTGTCAGCATCGCATTCTGGAGCATCAATGTCTTCGATATTATCTTCATAGATAGTTGGAATGGTAACATTATGGTATTGATTACTCAAATAGGCAAAATCGGTCAAATAGGTTAGTTGACCATTTGAATCAACTTCAACAACACCATAATCAGATGCCTCTTGGGAATACTCATAAACCAACCCACCAGAGAAGGTGTTAACCAACCCCCCGAACAAACCATCACTAATTTCATCAAATGTTCTTGGTCTATGAGTGTTACAACCAAACTCAGAGAAGATCAGTGGAATCGAAGTGTTGGACATGGTCGAGTTTAATTTATCATAACCAGAAGTAGTCCAATCAGACATACCAGAACACCATTCATATGAGTTCAATCCGAAGAAATCAGCTCTAGAGATGTTATCATCTTCACCATCGATATGACATTGCATGTATTCCAAAGTTGCTCTTCTCAACTCAATACCATCAGCAGCAGAATACCCCACAGGAATGGTTCTATTGGAATGGTTTGCGATGTACTGTTTCATATCTCTCTGAACGGCTCTGACATACTTTGGGGTGATACTAGCATAGTTGTTCTGATCGTTGATGATTTCATTACCAGAGAAGAACCCCAAGACGTTAGGATAGTTCTTAAAAGCCTCGATGAAGCTGAATACATGACCCAAGTATTGAGAATTGTAAGTGGTCCAAGGTTCAGCTCTGTTCAAATGAGAACCATATTCTCCGGAGTTGACATCGAGCACGACATAGATACCTGCATTGTTTAAGATGGTCATACATTCATCATGGTTCAAATCTGGGTTCAAAGAGTAGATTCTCACTGTGTTGATACCCAATTGTTGAAACACGTACGCGTCTCTGTAACAGACTTCAGGGTTCGATAGGGCATCTTCACCTGAAGAAGAGTCATAACCGGAGGCACCACCGATCAAATAGTCGATACCAGCCGCAAAGTAGGCCTTCCCTTGGAGTCTAGCATCGGTGTTTGGTTGGAGAAATCTCTTACCTTTGATCTCGATAGGGATCAACCCTTCCACAGTGACACAAAGTGCACCAGCAACAGCGAGGAGCGAATGGAGTGGTAGCATAGCGAGTAAATGCGTAAAAGAGTAGTCAAATAGCGACAGTCTCAAATAAATTTAGCGTGCACAAAAAGAGGGTCCAAGTTCAGTCTTCCAAGGGTCCCAATCTTTAGAGGCGCGTCTCGTTTGTTTTGTAAACATGGAGAAGGGAGAAATTCGGTCTGCCTGAACCAACGATCAAGCCCACAGCTTTTTTAATCGACCACCAGAAACTTGGCAGTTTGTGCAACGTGCTGGAGCCGTGTGTAATCTATAGACTATTGCGAGCAGCGATCTAATGCACTAATCTGAGTAGTGAAGTGCATCAAAACTTATGTTGGTCCTCCAATTCCCTGAATTTGACCCAGTTCAAAAGATCAGGGTATCAACAAAATGGGTTATAATGAACGTGCTATAGTGTCATATGGGCAGTGAACGATGTATTCTTACAATAGTAATGATCTACAACCTGTCCATTATAAGCTCCATAGAATGCTACTTTAATGCTTTTTTCTCAGCCCTATCCAATAACTCCTTCTGAACTTCTTTTCCTCCCTTATTCAAAGTCACAAGAGAGGTACAGATATACTTCAAGTTATTCTCAACCATTAGAGCCAGTTGTGGTACAAGTTCACCCTGAGGGATACTCTGTGGATCAGGACACATATCAACGAAGCTGGTCAAGTCACCTGTATGCTTCAACAGCATGTATTCTGCATTATGCTGCAGCAACACTGCAATGGTCTTTGTCATCTCAAAGATGAATAAATCTGATATCCTTGGGTTAGGGAACTTGAAAACCCGTTCTAGTAGCGGCTCAGCAACGTCCATAGAGATACCATGGATTGACATTTTGTTCAATAATAACAGAAAGATGATGTCGTAATCATAGGTAGAATCGGCAGAGAGTAACGACTCTAAGATAGATGTCTCCAGGAGTTTGCCCAGTTGTGATTTCCCCAATAAAACCAACGCTTTTTTCAAAAATGCCACTAGGAGCTGTCCAAAATTGGTATAATAACGAGAGTTTCTCACAGTGGCCTCAATCAAAGATGATAATGAATCGCTGTTCCCATCAGTGAACAGTTCAAAGATAGTATCGAATGAAATCAAGTTCTTCAAGATATGTAGTATACCTTGGAATTGTATTGGATCCACCAGATATGTATACTTGGATAAGATATGTGTGATGATCTTTGGGTCTGTATCCAAAATCTCGCTTCTTTGTGTGGCAGCAGTGATGTAATTCCCCAAGATACAAAAGGTAATGGATATCACATATCCATTGGTCTCTGTGGATTGAATAGTCTTAATGCATTGGTCGATCAAGACTCTGTTCAAAGTAGCTGGGTTAGCAGAGATGTTCCCAGACGCGGCGTACAATCTTCTCTGTACTGTCAATTTATTCGAAAACTCCATAGATTCTAATGATTTCAGAAGATCCATCAAATGAAGTTGGAATTTCTGTTCATAATATTCATCGGAAAAGTCCAACCTTGGATCGTGAGTGATTTGCTCCACTATGGCAGTCATATCGACCATGAGCTCCGAATATTCATCTTCATCATATTCCGATTGGAATTTAATACCATTTTCGAGTTTCTTGAGTATTTGATCCACAAGCTTCATCGAATAGGTATAGTTATGGTACGATATCAATTCCGCCAATACAGAGAGACCCATTGAGGACTCTTCGTATCCGACATTCACGATGACGGAGTCGGTAATGATACTCAACTGCTTAGCAATCTGAGGGGAATCGATGGCCAGATTCTTCAAGAGGATGTATATCCTTTCATTTAAGTCACCATCGTCAAAGTTCTCCTGCAATTGCGTACCGATAGTCTCAAGAAACTTGCGGTTCTTCACAACAACTTGCCTGTTCGTATCAACATCAGCCACAGCATTAGCCAACACCCTTACCATCTCCATAGCCAACTGTCTTATCGAGTGGGATATCAAGTAGTCAGCTGCAGCAGTGAATTTATACAAGTTATCCTGTATTAACGGGTCTGTTCTCATCTGCTGATCTCGCAACTTGACAGCCATTTGGTCCAACAATGTTATGGACTCTGTGAAAGAGTCATGCGGATTCAGAGTACCTTGCTCACAGGCATTCACCAGGCTGTCCAGTCCAAACAGAATCTGATCCAAGTCCATTGACATGTTTCAACAGCCAGCCTTCATTGTCAAATACAAAGATCAGCTGTGAAAGAAGCGAAAGTTATTAAAGTAAGTCACTTCCGAGGGCCTTCGGCACCGGAAAGCCTCCGTCAAAAGAACCGAAACAAGGAAACAGGGACCGGACAATCATCTCCAAGAGAGAGAGAAGGATCAGCACTGCTCCAGGAAAGAGATAGATCAAGCAATCACTATTCTTCTGCGGTTGTTGTGCATTTACTCTGACACTCTAATAACGCTGCTGTTCTTTTGCTGTTCTTTTTTCAGTGCTATACAACAACTATCTAATCTCTCAGACACCCCAAAACAAAACCAAATTGCACATTTTTGATGGCACGCTCAGTGGACATCTCAGCACGCATGTTCACACCACAGACGCCACAAGCACAGGCCACGAAGTCGAAGCTGTCGATGGCCTTCCAGCACGCTGCGGAGTCTTCAGAGAACAAGGTACCCCACGCCTTGAACACGGACTTACAGCAACATATGGATCAGCAACAAGATGACCCTGAGGACTCAGATGACTCAGATGCCGATATGGAGGAGCCAGAGGGAGAGGAAGACCGCGAGGACTACAAGAAAGGCGGATATCATCCTGCGTTCAAAGGCGAAACCTACAAAGATAGCAGGTATACCCTTGTGAGAAAATTGGGATGGGGTCATTTCAGTACAGTGTGGCTAGCAAGAGACAATGAGAAGAGTCGGCACGTTGCGATGAAAATTGTTCGTTCTGCAAGACAATACACTGAAACTGCACTGGATGAAATCAAGTTCTTGAAGAAAGTTTCTGAGACGGAAAAGGAACATAAAGGCAAAGAACATATCATTGCATTCTTGGATCACTTCATGCATGAAGGACCAAACGGTGAACATGTCATCATGGTGTTTGAGGTACTTGGTGAGAACTTGCTGAGCTTGATAAGAAAATATAAACATAGAGGCATACCTGTCATTTACGTCAAGCAGATCGCCAAGCAGATGCTACTGGCATTGGACTTCATGCATAGATACTGTGGTATTATCCATACAGATTTGAAACCAGAGAATGCCCTTATTGAGATCGGAGACGTTGAACAAATAGTGGCAATGGTTGAAGCGTCTGAAAGAGCCCAGAGAAACTTGAAGAAGTTTGAAAGAAGACAATCCAGAGTCCCAAGTACACAATCAATCAGCACACAACAAAATACCCACTCTGGAAGCTCGACGCCATCACGTAATGGGAGACGATCAAGGCGCCAGACTCTCATCATTGGATCTCAGCCATTACCCTCGCCAATCAGTTCAAGCCATTTCTTTGAGAGTAACACCAGTGTGAAGAACGTATCTCCATTGAAGGCAGCATCTGAAGCTGTAGCGAATTCACTATCTTCAATGTCTATCTCTGCTGAGAATTCCACTATTCTTTATAGCGATGCAAGGTCCACGATTGAGCCTGAATCCACTGAACATTTGATCTCTGTAAAGATTGCAGATCTGGGGAACGCCTGCTGGTACGATGAGCATTTCACAGATGATATCCAGACTCGTCAATATCGTGCCCCTGAGGTGCTAGTCGGTGCCCAATGGGGCTGCTCTGCAGATGTCTGGTCGCTCGCATGTATGACCTTTGAACTTTTGACTGGTGATTATTTATTCGATCCTGTGAAGGGACATAGCTATTCCAAAGATGATGACCATATCGCACAGATCATTGAACTATTGGGAAAATTCCCTTCACAGCTATTGAAAGATGGAAAATACACAAGGGAATTCTTCAACTCTCGTGGTGAACTGAGAAACATCTCGAAGTTGAAGCCGTGGGGGATGAAGTCGGTGTTGATGGACAAATATAAGTACTCAGAGAGTGATGCCTATGAGATTGCCGATTTCTTGTTGCCTATGCTCAATGTCAATCCTGAAAAAAGAGCAGACGCCGGTGGGATGTTGAACCATCCGTGGCTCTCAGATGCTATCGGCTTGGAGAATGTCGTTGTGGAGAGACCTCTATGTGGTCAAGGTACGGATATCCCAGGCTGGGCCCGTGAGATTAAGGGTAATCCAAAGCATTAGTGTATTTTTCTTTCAGTTCTTTGCATCCTCATCACGTTATTTGTTATCTGTTGTTGTCAGTGGTTTTAGAGAAGTTTTTAATGAATGTTTGTATTATCATACCACTAGATGCTCTGACTTCTTGGTTTATAGCACGGGGTTGAATGTCTACTTCTCCATGACGCGCCGCTGCCAGGTTCGGTCTATCCGTCAATTGTGTCAAAATTCCACAACAAGAGGAGATACAAGGATGTGAGCGAATCGAAGAAAGAAAGGGGTAAAAAGCACTAAAATCTGAGCAACGTTTTTCTCAGACTTCTATGTATATACTGCACAGTAATGGATGGTTCACCGATACTCAACGCATTCCAAATCCCCTTCAGCATGTGTTTCGGGCTCGGCCTGTCCACCGAACTTTTCCGATCGAGTTACATGGCCACGATCAGCTTTCAAAAAGAGTCAGACCAACAAATCGAACCATTTCCTCTGACACCACATTTTATAAAGATCTCTACGAGGCCGGTGAGAGGTCTATCAATGCCCATATAGAGTTCACGAAAAGAAACGAAAAATGTCTGATATTGTGGTTGTCGGTGCCGGTGTCATTGGTCTGTCCTGTGCCCTCACATTGAGTGAAGCTGGCCATAAAGTGAAGGTCGTTGCGGCCAATTTCCCAACTGATGCTCTCACATCGAGATATACTTCTCCATGGGCTGGTGCTCACTACAGACCGTTCCCATCACACACAGAGAAGGACTATGAAGATGCCATGCTCACCAGAGTGACATATGAGTATTTCAAACAACTGGCTATTGAAGAACCAGAATCAACTGTGAAATGGTTGGAAGGAGTGGACTTTCTCGAAGATAAAGGGATTTATGGCTTGAATTCTAAGGGTTACTACGAAGGTATCGAAGATTTGAAAGTTGTTCCAAAGAATCAATGGCCAAGGGGCGTTGCTTTTGGTGCTTCTTATAAAACTTGGGTCCTCAACTCTCCATTGTACATCCAGTACTTGGTTAGAAAGCTTACATTCAAGTATGGTGTAACTTTTACCCGTGCTGAGCTCATCTCTTTGAAGCAAGTCTCACAGGCATATCCAGGACACATTGTTATCAACGCTTCAGGAACCGGGCTGCAATGGGACGGAGGCTATGATCCAAACTGTTTTCAAATCAGAGGCCAAACTTTGCTCGTGAGAGCCCCCCAGGGCTGTCCCTATTTGGAGAAGACCATTACACATCAATCCAAGGATGGTTTATGGACTTTTGTTATCCCAAGACCTCATCATGGTGGCGTTATCCTCGGTGGTACTAAGCAGTTGAACGATTACCAAAGTACACCAAAGGAGGAAGACACCGATGGGTTGATAGAGAGAGCCAGAGTGATATATCCAGAGCTCTTTATCAATGGCGAATTGGATATCAGGAACATTAATGTTGGATTCAGACCAGCTAGAAATGGTGGAATGAAGGTCGCGGTTGAGGCTCATGGTAGAGAAGCCACCATTGTTCATGCATACGGTGCTGGTGGTATGGGTTATGAGTTGTCATATGGTGTCGGTAAGAAGGTAGAAGAGATTGTTTCTGGCTTGGCCGGTAAGTCCAAGTTGTGAACTACAATCTGATGGTCCCGTTATAGTTGCATTTTCATCACCTTCATGAATCATTTACTATATAAATGACCAAATAGAAGATTAAATGTGAAGATATCTTGAAATAGCGAATGTGATCAATGATGCAGTGGAGTTTAAAGACCTGATCACTGACGTCGAACAACAACTTGGTCAGGTACCTCACCTCACTCAACGATTTAAAACTCTAACCATTCAAGGCTACGCAGATGTATTGCTGTAGGGTCACTGAAGGTGAGTCGTAAAAACCCGCATGTCCAGAGATGTCGAAGAACTGTGGCTCATTTGTGTCTTTACAACTTTCAGAGGGCGAGTAAAACTCAATGCTGAGCTTTGGTGACAGTAGTTATAAACCAAAAATAAAAAGGTTCATCGCACCCTCTCTGGTTGAATTCTTCGTTGCTTAACTCTGAACTGAAAAGTCTACTTGAAATCAGTGTCACAATCACTATTAAAACGAACAAGAACGTTGAAACATTTCTGATATGCCAACAATTTGCAAAGTTGAAAGTTCCCCCAGATTCCGTAACGGTCTCTGGAACTCAGAATTTCTTCTTCCCTTAGCTAAAGCGAATACGTTACTTCCTCTAAGAATCCATGCGCAGAATGTTAGCAAGTTCTAACAGCCATCAGTGCTGGGGCAGTAGTCTTATTGTTTGGTTAAAGAGCTTTTGTTCGAAAATATCAATGTCATCATCCTGAGCTATCACCCGCGATGATACTTGATGGATCGGATATTATCTTCAGAACCATCGTCCTCTATAAGCTTCATATATCAAAAGTCACCGGATTCTCAAGTCTCAGCACTAAACCATTCTCTAAGGTATGAATAGATTACCAATGCTGTACAACCTACAGGTCAAAGTTCATGATTTAAGCCTTGAAATCTCAGAAGCTCTATGTGCGAGACGTAAGACTTCGTGAATGGATCCATAACCGTGGAAGTTGCCATCCACAGATCTCTAAGGTTTCACTAATCCTCAAGCTGATACTTTAATATTTAATACATTCCAATCTACTTCATGAAACCTGAATAATGAATTATAATTTATGAGACGTAGAATTTTCAATTTTGAATCAAGTGTTTACAAAGGTCTAAAATCTTCAGCAGTTTCACAGTACACATGTTAGTGTAATGTTATGGGCAAGCAGATGAATTTTACCCCAGGAAACGGAGCTCCGGTCCTGTCTACCAGCGACCGGGCCAGCCGCGACTGGCTCCCCTCCCCCCCTTGAACGGCTCCTTCCAGACAATTCTGCGATGGGCCTTGGCAGCCTAGGCTTGCTGGGCTGCTCTCTGCCTAGATGGAAAGTTCCAGAAGGAGCAGGCAGCGGGTAGCGGGCGCACCGGGAACAATTGCCAGTGGCGCATGTGGATGGGGCCACTGGCCTAGCAAGGAAGTATAAATACCTGGGGATATGCCCGTTACCGTTTTCCCATTGCAACCGACTAGTGAACCAACCAACTACCCACTTTATAAGCGAAAGAAACCTACTCAATGGCCTATTACAACACTTCTCTTCAAGATCTCTTAGAGGCTCTCCAATCCCAGGACCGTTATCAACAGCAGAGACAGCCACAGAATCCGTATGCTAGATACGGCCAACGTGCTCCATACGGTGGGTATCCCTTTGGTTACTATGACGAGGAAGATGATGCTGAGAGTGAAGATCAGTACTCTGGTGCAAGATATCCAGACTACTATGGCTCTCCATTCGGGTACGGGAGACCAAGAAGACAATACACCCGTCCACAAGGTCCACCTCCGCAGCAACAAAGTGCCGCACAGCAGCAATTGCCCCACGAGAGACAACAATCATACGAGATTAACTCCCTTGAGGACCTATTGGATCTGATTGCTGGTGGTCAGGCTAGATCTGCTGATCAGCAGGCGGAACCAAAGACAGAGCCAGAGCCAAAGACAGAACAATCGCAGGTTGAAGAACCGGGTGAGAAGCAAACTGCTGAACAGCCAAAGGAAACCAAGGAGGAAGTCAAGAAGGATGCTGAACCTAAGGTTACGAATAAGACCGAACCAAAGCCAAAGCCAATCACCAAGCGTCATTCTACTGCCAAATTCAAAGAGCCGCAGCCAAAGATTGAGATCTCTCAACGCAATGTGAAGAACCCACAGATTCCTTATTCCCCACAAACGAATGTCTATGAGACTGGATCTGAGTACACCGTCGTTCTTGCATTGCCAGGTGCTCAACTGAAAGAGCTGGATATTGATTTCCATCCCTCCACAAATGAGGTCATCATCAAAGGTGTTGTGCCAGAACCGTTCTCTACTGAGTCAATTAAAGTCAATGAGATCAGAACGGGATCTATCGAGAGACGTGTCAAGTTCCCAACTTTGCCAAAGATCCAGGATGATGCTATCAAGGCCAACTACATCAACGGATTGTTGACTATCAAAGTCCCAAAGGCCAAGGAGCAGGAGAGACCAAAGAGAAAAGTCACTATTGAGGATGTTCCGGATGAGGAGTTGATATATGAAGAACATGGTGGTATTCTCGAGTGATTGATTTGACTTCCATTGATAATGTACATTAGCGATTGCTTTTTCTTTGCCTTTTCATGATGCTTGTAGTATTAGTTCTATACTTGATAGCTTGTTCACGTGACTGCCCATATAAGCCCGCACGTGCACAGAAATTTCCGCTTTTGCACAGATCAAAATTTCTCTGGAAAAAAACGCTGATTGAAAGCTCTCGAAGAACAGAAACTCCAATTGGAAGGCGAAAATTCACAATGTCAGGCCAAGGGTACAATCAGGACGATTTGTCCAACAAGTTTGCACAGCAATCCGTCAACGACGGCCAGCAACAAGGCCAGAGACGCCAGTACAGTGCCTCCAACTTCCAGAGTTTCCAACCAAATAATGCTGCATCTTTCACTCCAGGTCAGGGCTATGGTGGATACGGTGGTTATCAACAAGGTGGCTACCAGCAAGGAGCTTACCAACAAGGAGGTTACAATAACTACAACCAAGGTGGCTACAATAACTACAACCAAGGGTACAACAACAACTACGATAACTACAACCAAGGCTATAACCAATACAACAACTACCAACAACAGCAGCAACCAGCTCAGTCTCGTGGTATGTCCTTGGAGGATTACCAGAAGCAGGCCACCGCTGCTGCTCCAAAGGTGAAGAAGACGTTGAAGTTGGCCTCTTCCTCCGGTATTAAGATTGCCAACGCTCCAAAGAAGGAGGAACCAAAGAAGGAAGAACCAAAGGTCGAGGCCAAGAAGGAAACTCCAACTCCAAAGGTGGAGACCAAGAAGGAAGAATCACCAGCTCCAAAGGCAGAAGCTAAGAAGGAATGCACCTCATCTTCATCTGCCCCTGCTCCTGCTCCAGTCTCTGTCGCAGCTGATGCTGTTACTAAGGAACAAGAAGAAGAAGTTGACGAAGAAGTTGTTAACGATATGTACGGTGGTAAAGACCACGTTTCTATAATCTTTATGGGTCACGTTGATGCTGGTAAATCCACCATGGGTGGTAACTTGCTTTACTTGACTGGTACTGTCGACAAGCGTACCGTGGAGAAGTACGAGAAGGAGGCCAAGGATGCCGGTAGACAAGGTTGGTACTTGTCTTGGATTATGGATACCAACAAGGAGGAGAGAAACGACGGTAAGACCATTGAAGTTGGTAAGTCTTACTTCGAGACGGAAAAGAGACGTTACACCATCTTGGATGCTCCAGGTCACAAGATGTACGTCTCTGAGATGATTGGTGGCGCTTCTCAGGCTGATGTGGGTATCCTTGTCATCTCTGCTAGAAAGGGTGAATACGAGACTGGTTTCGAGAAGGGTGGTCAAACTAGAGAGCACGCCTTATTGGCCAAAACACAAGGTGTCAACAAGATGATTGTCGTTGTTAACAAGATGGATGACCCAACTGTCGGTTGGTCCAAGGAGAGATATGACGAGTGTACCCAGAAATTAGGTTTGTACTTGAAGGGTGTCGGTTATAACGTGAAGGAGGATGTCCAATTCATGCCAGTTTCAGGTTACACTGGGGATGGTTTGAAAGAGAGAGTGCCACAAGATAAATGTCCATGGTATAACGGCCCATCTTTATTGGAGTACTTGGATAACATGCAACATTTGAACAGATATGTCAATGCTCCATTCATGTTGCCAGTAAGCGGTAAAATGAAAGATTTGGGTACCATTGTCGAAGGTAAGATCGAATCTGGTCATGTCAAGACCGGTAATAAGTTGATCTTGATGCCAAACAGAACTAACGTTGAAGTTTTGACCATCTACAACGAGACTGAGAATGAAGTCAATGCTGCTTACTGTGGTGAACAAGTTAGAATCAAACTGAAAGGTGTCGAGGAAGAAGATATCTCTAGTGGGTTCGTGCTTTCATCTCCAAAGGCCCCAGTTAAGACTGTCACCAGATTTGAAGCTCAAATCGCCATCGTGGAACTCAAGTCCATCTTGTCTTCTGGTTTCTCCTGTGTGATGCACGTCCATACTGCTATCGAAGAGGTTACTTTCAAGGCATTGTTGCACAAATTGGAGAAGGGTACTAACAGAAAGTCGAAGAAGCCACCTGCCTTTGCTAAGAAGGGTATGAAGATCATTGCTGTCTTGGAGACCGCTGCTCCAGTGTGTGTGGAGACTTACCAAGATTACGAGCCATTGGGTAGATTTACGTTGAGAGATCAAGGCCAAACCATTGCTATTGGTAAGATCACCAAGTTGTTGGAGTAGAGAGGTTCATGTATGTAAGATAGGCGTAATTTTTGGTATGGTGTAGTTATATACAAAGCTATCCACGCTCTATAGCTGTTTCAGAACAGTTATCAGATTTTCTACACCTTTGATGATATCTTCATCTGGTCCTTCACCTGGTGAGAATCTTGCGTGCGCAAAGTCAATCAGGTTCAACTGGCTCAATACTGTCGGTACTTCGCCATCGTCTTCGTAACCCATCTGATCTGGAAAGAGGGGGTCATTGTTCTTTAGTTCATCCCATCTCTTCGGATTAGAGTCATAGGTGAATAGCAAGCTACCAGATCTGATTCTTAGCTCTGTGTCACGAAGGCATTGCGATAGGACCTCCAGTCTCATTATCATGTTTTCCAGCAGCACCTTCCTCTGCGAGTCATTCAAATTGTTATGGTTAAAGAACATCTTGAAATGGTCCACAACATTATCATTGCGTAGGGCACGTCCATACCACTTATCAAAAACAATGTATCCATCTTCATCTTTGAATACATGATCATTCGTTGTTTCAAAGTTGGAGAGATCTGGTAAATGATTATTGTACATCTTCATCCCACAAATTCTGTAGTTTAAGGATCCGGATGTCGTTGTATGACTCACCTCCTGAAGCCTTTCACGCTTCTCATCTGGTGTGTTCTCATCATGTAATACGGAGCCAAGCTTGATATCCATGATAGAGGGATGTGTGTAGCCAAACAACAAGTTCTCCATCACTGCGTACGGCTTCTCGGGCTTACCACTATTTTGCCTGTCACCCATTTCACGAAGCTCATCATTCACAGTCCGTGTCTTCTCAACCTGTTCCGTGATCCCATACTCCAGTGTACCCATGAATGCAGGGAGGAACATATCCAAGTCATACTCTCTGCACTCATCATAGGGTAGACTCTGTATCTTGGTATAGAAGGCAATCTCTTGTTGTGTTGTTGGTTTGATAAACACCATCCCACTCTCATCAACCATTGCACCGTCATGCCCCGCGGCCTGGTGTTTGGCCTTCGTATAACCATCCATTCGTATCCCTAGAATAGTCACAATGCTAAATCGATGAGAGGCCTTCGTTGTTTTTGTCTTGTATGTTCACTTGTCATTGCGATGTGGCTCGAACCTATCGACCGGTAGTACATAGAGAATGCATTCTCGTGATCTCTGTATGTTCTCTGTACAACAATATACTTGAAGGCGGTCTTTAAGAGTGATTTTACAACTCACGAGTCGGCTTTCGCTACATGCCAAGTTCTAAGTTCAAGCATTTTGCAGATTTGGGAATTGCTTGATACTGCGTGGTATTTAACATCTTTCAAGCTTATAAAAGGGCGAACTCGCAAAAACGATACCTCTCAACCTTCGTAAAGGCTGCTCAGATTTTGGGAAAGAGCTTGAGGTACCAGAAGAGAAAATAAATCAAGAATTTGAATTTTTTACATCTGCCTCAGATAGTGATACTTCTTGATTAGGACTTGATTGTTTCCTTCGTAGATATTGCTGAAATGGCTCCTAAATGTTTTGTGGAGTACATTGCTGATGACCCTCGTGTATTCGTGGGAGATAAGAAGAAATTATTTGAAGATATCACATCAGAGCAACTGACTAAGTGCAATGATCCCAGTGAGCTGAATATTCTCATATGAGCCTTCTGTGATCTCAACAGCTTAGCCTGCTATCCAACTCTATCAACAACACTGTTCTGTCGAATTTCAATATATCCTAAGAATTCAGAACATAACATACGATCTGGATCCAGAGAGCAGAATCACAGATTAAACAATTTGATGAGATCGTTCAACAATCCATGGTACCGAGTATGTCCATTTTTGCCTTTATCAGATTGAAAGATTGGAGATTGACCCGATTGAAAAAAGATCGGTATCTTGAAGTTATGCCACAGTGAACGACGTGGAGGCACTTTAATTAACATTTCCGTGTTCCTCTCCTCTACTCAATCAGTGCTTCGAATAATCATTCTCTGTTCAGGCCTTTTTTCTGAAGTTATACTGCGCACTGGGTGTTTTTAAACACAAGGCCATGACATGAGTTGCAAAGAGTATTTCTTGCAGAATATCTAAACGTTGGAGGATGTCAGGGCCAGACGGTTACGTCAGCCCGTATCACGAGCTGGTGCCAACACCATACAGATACGTCAGCCCATACCACGAGTCAGGTGTTCATAAACACCCATTCCCTAAGGTATATAAGCAACCCTAAAGACCCTGCTTGACAGTAACTATGCTATAATATACAATCAATCAGAAAAGGCTAAAGGATTTACTAATCGAACCTTACATGGGGGCCGAGCAGATATTAGTTCATTCATCCATTAGCTCTCCGATTCATTCACTATGGTTCCATACACCAGATCCCAAATTCCAGAAGCTGACATAGCCGAGGAATCCAACAATATCCAAAAGTA